>LR751403.1:21224-77037 GCA_902729485.2 Mus minutoides | reverse complement strand
AGGTCACGGTGAACTGTTGGGCGGCCGTCCAGGACATCTGTGACCAAACTGTTTTTGAAAAGGGGAGATAAATCAGACTGTTTTCAGAAAAGGGAAGACAAACATGTTTTCCTCAGAATTAGATGGGGCAGGGTGGTATCGGGTAAAAGTTCAGGTTCCCATAAGAAAATTGTCTTTAAGTGCATTATAGGAATAACTCTATCTTGGAGTTATCTCTGGGTCTCTGACACAGACAGTCAGGCTAGGTCTTCTTGCTAACAAAGAGCTTCTCACTGGCTGCAGTCTCAGAGATTGGGAAACAGGCCTTGGGGAGCATTCAAAGGCTGTACATTTCAGGGGGAAACATTTTGGGGGTCTTTCATTCCCCACTTCTTCTAGTGTATAGTCCTAATCTTAGGACTAGAAAAATTAAACCTCTGTCCCAGCACAGTCTATATCAGCCTCTTTTCTTGCTAGGTGGTCATTTATCTCATTCTGTGGTGGGGCCGTGTCCTTGTCATGACTTGTGTCTTTGTAGTCGTCATCCTGGTCTGTCATGAGGGAAGGGACTGCACTCTCTGGGCCCTTGAACCGGCCTGGCTCTGTGCCTCTCTGTGCAGTGCCCCCTCAGCACTGGTCAGCTCTCTCTTTTTGAGTAGGCCTTCTGGAACTGTTTTTATACTTGTTGTCTCACGCACTTGAACGTCTCGAGCCTAGAGAATAAAGGCTGGGAAAGCAGCAGTCAGCACTATGTACAGAGGCTGTTTTTACCAGTGGAGAAGGTCCCCCATAGAGTAATTTATAGGGGTGTCAGACCAAACTGTCTAAGGGTGTTCTTAACCCTGAAGGGCACAAAGGGTAGGAGTGTTATCTAACCATTAAAGCCAGTCTCCGCTGTCAATTTTCTTTTCTTTTTTTTTTTTTTTTTTTTTTGGTTTTTCGAGACAGGGTTTCTCTGTATAGCCCTGGCTGTCCTGGAACTCACTTTGTAGACCAGGCTGGCCTCGAACTCAGAAATCCGCCTGCCTCTGCCTCCCGAGTGCTGGGATTAAAGGCGTGCGCCACCACGCCCGGCTTCAATTTTCTTTAATGGGTCTACCTATCTTTTTTTTATCTGTCTTGAACCTTGGAGCCTGTATGCACAATGTAACTTCTAATCAATATCTAACATCTTGGCCATTTCCTGACTTACTTACCTGGGCAACGAATATTACCTTGGGTATCCCAAACCTTGGGAGGGTTTCTTTTAGGATCTTCTTGGCTATTACATCAAATCTATCCTGCATTGGTCATAGCACAGGTCTTGCAGCTTTTGACTATTCTTCTGCCAAGTCTGAGAGTCTTTTTTCCTGTGGGAGGACTAGTTTTCCTTTATCAGTCTTAATTTGTCTATAACTTGATAGTGGTCTCTCTGACATCATAATAATTTTTAGGCTCTTTGACTGCCAGGATCACTGCTCCTTGGGCTGCCTGTTTAGCGGTTAGATCTGCCATCCGATTCTCTTTAGTTACAGCATCTTATGTCTTTTATTGCAGATGTCAACAGCCCTTTATCTGTATATTACTCCGTGTAGCAAAAGCATGCCTTCTGTCAGTGTAGATGTCCCCTTTGCCATTTGCAGATCAGAGTCACAGTTCGGCTTTTTGGGCCGATGTCTCTTCAGGGAAGTTGCTGACCTAGATCACTTGCTTCCTGTCCACCACTGCTGTCCCCGCCTTCTGCTTACCTTCAGCCACGAAGCTACTGCCATTCGTGTATCAGCTCAGACTCCCAGGCCAAGGCTGATCTTCTAGATCATTTCGAGCACCAGGTCCTTCGGCCAAATGTCAGCACAGTGAGGAGTCATCAGTCCCAGACGGTAAGGTAACGGGAATAGGACAGCAGGGGGAGCACATAAGAGCACATAAGGTCATCCATTGATCAGGAGCTGTTGGATAATGCTTTTAAGAACATGGGGTGTCACTATGAGCTTATCAGCATCCTTGACAATCAGGGCTACAGCAGCGGCAGTTTTCAAACAGGAAAGCCACCTGCTGGCAACAGGGTCTAACTTCTTGGATAGGTAAGCCACTGGCCTATCTTAAGGTCTCAAAGTCTGAGTAAGGACTTCTCTGGTAACTCTTCTCTTATCAGACAAGGCCAAGGTCATTAGCAAAGTCTTTTTGAAACTTTTTAAAGGCTTGCTGACGATCTGGAATCTACACAAACACCTCCCCTTTCTTGGTTAGGGGGTACAATGGGGTAGCTAAGGTTGCAAACCCAAGTATGTAGAGCCTGCAGAAGCCAGCAGCGTCCAAGAATTTTCACAGTCCCAAATAAGCAACTTCAGTCCAACACAGGTGAGGCTCCACAGCTGGGGCTCAGCACCTCAACTTACTTAATTCTGTTCTTCTGTTGCCCAGATTTCCTGATCTGTATACCTGATCTGTCTAGGTCCTGTCTTCTCTTTTCTCAGTGGCCAAGATTTTAGTCTATGATTTCTCCTGTTCTCTTTCTTTTGCTTCCCGCCTCTCTCTCTCTCTCTCTCTTAATACACCTTCTCTGTCTCTTTTACTAGATTACATAACTTAGCCTGTTGAACATCTACATATAAGGCCCCTGTATTACTTCTCTTATCTTAGCCCAATTAGTTCTATCTTGAGGTACCTCGGAGATCAGAGCCTGGCTTTAAGATTTTCAAACTCTCCTTACCTTTAGCCATGATGTAGTTCCAAACAGGATGAGTCAAAGGGAATCTCATGTCAATCTCTTTTTTTGTAGCTGTGCAGGCTGATGAGAAAACATAAGGGACTCTACTAACCCTGTGAGGCCTTGGGGATCTTTTGAGAAAAAAAAAGGGGTGGTTAGTTTTCTAGTATAAGTAGGTCCATTATCTGGTTTATAGACTGAATGGCTTGTGTCACAAGTTTTTAACATACTACCGTAGGACAGTTAGCCATGACTCGAGAAAGAACTATCTATTGATACCTTTTTATTGGCCCTTTAAAATTTAGAAAGAACACTGAAAGTAATCTTTAGCTCCTGCAACCAACGGTCATAGTGTCTTCTTTTCTTATAAACATTTTTACTGTTATGACTATGAATGCTCTCTCAGGATTGTTTATGTAAGCAAGAGAACATCTACAAGGCCATAGCTAAGGCCATAGCTCTCAGCAATTATTTTCAATAAGGTCTCACGTAACTGGGTTGTTTATAAAAAGCAACATTCTTCTTGCAGAAAAAGACAGGTGTCACCTTTCTCAGCAGTCAAATCAAGTGTTCTTCCATTCTGTAAGGCAGCAACTTGGGCAAGAAAAGTTAATTGTATCTGTAAAGAAGCTAATGACTCAATGGAGGCTTCTACTGACAAAGAAAATTGTTGAGATAATTCGGCGGTGGTATGAAGAGAATGGGTTAAAGTTCTTCTAGCCAAACTGGCAGCACAACAGAAGTTACCAAGGAGACTATATTATCAGCCACTACAGGGAGTAAAACAGCTCACTTGATTCTATTATCTGGGGTGGGGGGGAGGTATTCTAACTCAAATATTCGGCAGGAGTTAGCAAGGTCAACTGAGGACCTAAGGTTATGGGAAGACACAGCAATTCTAATATTTATGCCATAATTCTCTCTTTGTAAATCTAGGGCAGAAGTGTCTGTAGCTGTGCCTCTCACAAAAGTATATGGAGGCTCTGATTCAGGAGAAGCCTTCACTTCTAATTTCTCTTGTAACACCAGTACACAATTACAATTTTGGGGAGCAAAACTCAATCTTAACAGTGTAAATAACTCATTTTCTTAAAAAAAAAACCAACACTAAAAACATTACTTGTTATAAGTTTGGTATCTAACTTTTCCATTACCAATGTTACAAACTTTTGATCATAATAACTTATGAGCCAATAATCTATAACTAAGACATATATATACTTTTAAAATCATTTAGAAACAAACTGAAATGGTTGCATATATTTGCTTATTTAAACCAAACAAGATTCTCAATTTTTTCTCAGCTGTAATTTCTAGAGAGGAGTTCTTTGTTACCCGATGGATCACAAGCACAGAGATTATTCTAGGAGAAACAACCATCAATTTCACAATACCTGTTTATCAGTATTTTGCAACAACCATTTTAATTGCTGTTTGGAATAAGGGATAGTAAATATTTCTTCAGGTTCTCTTTTAAAACATTTTTATGACTCCATCTTATACACAGCAATAACTTCTTATTAAGGTATTAAAATTTTCTTTGGAAATGAACAAAAATGAATCCGCAAAGCCATTTAGTTCTCTTGTAGTAAACTTAAGATGAAATCTCAACCAATTAATATCTCTTAACAACCCTTGAAAATTATTTAGAGTAATTATCTTCTCTATCTAAATTTTCTCTGCTGCAACTTACTTAGGATATAACTTAAGTTCCAATTATTAAAAAAGATATTTTTCTGGTGCAACAACTACTTTAAAATTTTAATGCTTATTGTATAAGAGCAAAACCTTGTAATAAAAATACCGTTTATACACTGAAAGATTTCTAAGTCCTAACTTCTCGTATTGAAATAGAGACAGAAATTTGTACATACTTTCTTATAATGTAGCCATTCCTTGAGGCAAAACTTTTTCATGGTATCGCTTAACCTTTTTTTTTTAAACCCTGTAACAATCTCTATATGTAGAATTTTTTAAAAACAAAAATGAATTGGCTGCCTATATTGATGGTGAAATTTCTTCCAGCAAGCATATTCATCAACTTAGTGTTATCATTAACACAACTTATCCTTTGTATAACTATTATTAATTTTACCTACAAAGTTTACTGTGTTTCTAAGGCAAAGAAACGTAGTTGAAGGAACAAACTAACTCTTTCTTCCATTTGTCTCTGAACTGGTCGTCACTTGTCCCCACTTTGTTTATTAGACTCTATCTTTAAAGACCCTCTTGTAAACGTCCTATCCCTTCACTGTGCCCTCTCCACATTCACAGTCCTTTTGTAACATACCTTTTCTCTCAAGTTAAGCCGGTCTATACTCTCAGTGTAGCTCTATCCTTCATGTGCTAATTTATATACAAGGTCAGATTCCAGGGGAACAATTTAACTGTCTATCTATGCCTCTTATTTCTGACAGTCTTTTAAAAGAAGATTTATACTTAAAACATTTCTTATAGCCTTAGTGCTGGAGACCAATTATAAGCTAACTTTCTGTTATAAGCAAAAATCCTTTTTCTAGTGTCCTGGGCGAGCGGGATGGAAGTTGCCAACCTGGACCAGTGCCAGAGAGACAGGGTGTGGGCAAACTAAGGCCAGGCGGCAGCACTAGGTGAGAGACCTGGCCAGTGACCCTCTTAGTGTACAGCCGCCTTCATGTATAAATTATCTCTAGTTCTAACTCTATTTCTCATTCAGAGTATCTCTCTCATCTCAGACCTCTCTAATTTCCTTTAACTCTATTTCTATCTCTCTTCACTGTTAACTTATTTGTCACTGTCATCCATCTCTCCTGAATCTACTTAAGCTTAGTCTTAGCTTACTTCTTTCTAGACCTCTATACACATCTGTCTTTTTTATTCTCTCTTTCTCTGCACTTTCTTATCGACTTACGCTAACTTTCTTACTGACTTACTCTTTCCTTTCTTCTCTCCGGTCTCGGCTATAGCCACCGTTATCTCGTTATTATGAGGGAGAAACAGCTTTACCCAGGATGGAGGGTTCTGAACAAGGTCCTGCCATATGGTGATGTACAGCACTTGATCTGGGTGGCCTCCCTGTTGCTAAAAAACCTTAGATTTTACAGTAAGTATCAAATTTAAATCAAACGACCCCTCCGGAGGCCATCCTGTGCCAAAGGTAGGCCACTCTGAGGAGCACAAAGTCTGCCAGGTACCCTTTCTAACTAGAACAGACAAATTCTGAGCTCTACCCTTAACTTTAGTCCAGTGGTCAACGGTCAGAGTCAAAGAAGTCGTCACAGTCTGTCCCATTTCAGCTAGCTCAGACAAAGAAACAATAATTACAGAACCGAAGACGAGACAAGACAACAAATAAGACACACTACCTGACGTCTACTCCTTGTAGACCAGAAAAACAAAACTGAATCCTGATTCCTGATTCCTGATTCCTGATTCTGGCCTTGGGGAAGTAGTTCCTTTCCCAAGACACAGACTGATGGGTCCACCAGGCGTCCCTGGTCCCCCCTCAAATCCGCCTGGGACGTCTCCCAGGGTGATGGGCGGTGAACACCTGGACACGTCTGTCCTTATTCACCTAACCCCCTGAAACTGAAAGCGTGCACAGAAACCGAAATAAAACAGAACAGAACAGAACAGAATTTCAGAAATTTTTCTTGAAAATCTTACCTCCAAGTGGGCCTGGGTCTTCAGGGGGGTTGCGCAAAAATCCGGGACGAGCCCCCAAAAATGAAGAGACCCCCATGTGGGGAGACCCTTATCCAGTCCCCAGAGAGCACGTCCCCCAGGAAGACACCAGAGCCGAACTTGATGCAAACAGCAGGAGGTTTATTCTAAGCTAGCAAGCTAGGGTGAGACTCATATTCCACACAGGGATAGAGGAGTCTGACCCCGATTCTAATTTTCTTAGCATGTTTAAGGGCTANCTTTCAGTGTCAGAAGATCCATTCAATGTTAAGAGCTCTATGAGATCTTGTGTAGGAGCTTGGAAGATAATGTTGAGAACAGTGCAGAAGATGGAGGCCTAGCTTGTATAATTTCAGAGGGAAAATTAAAAACTCTTTTCAAGGCCATTGCTATTTTGGATTGTGAAGTTTCTGTGGTTCTGGTTAGCTGGTGCTGAAGAATCAGCTGTGATTAATAAGATACCAGGACCACTAAAACGAAACCTTTGTATTACTGGGACTATTGATGCTGGTTAGCTGGAGCTAAGAAATTAGTGGTGATTAAGAAGAGACCTGAATCTTTGAGGTGATATATTTTGGGAATTGTTTTCTGGGAGCACAAAGAAGTTGTGTTCCAAAGACAGCCAAGGTTGTACCTTGTGCTGTGGCTGGACTTAGTAATGTGTAAGAGTTATCCAGGTGGTACTGGTTTTGAAGGCATGAAGGGGTCACACAGAGCAGCTGAGGCTTGGCACTGGGAGAAGCCATGGAAGACCACTGGTGAAGGTGTAGCCTCAGTTGCAATTGATAGCCCAGGACTGAATGGGTCATGCAAAGGAGTTGAGGCTTGGCATCATGAAGAGAGCCTATGAGAGGCTATTGTTGAAGCCAAGTTATAGTGGAAGACAGCAGCGTTTTGGAGATGCTAGTACCATGAGATGACCACCAAGAACAGCAGCAACAGTGGAGTACAGGCAGCTGGAGCCTAGAAGACAAAGCTGTGTGCTACAAAGGACAGGGCTAGAGAAGTGACCCAAGCCCTTGGAAGAGCCCAGAGGATCACAAATTGGATCCCAGACATTGAACAGTTGGAGTTTAATTTTTGCTTTTGATTGTGACTGTGCCCTGATATTTTTCCCTCTTTAAGGAAGTATTTTAGTGGAACCCACATTTAAGAGACTTTTAATTGTAAGGACTTTGGATTTTAAGAGAGATTGAAATTTTAAGAATTTGCAAAGACTGTGGGACTTTTAAAGTTATTTAGATCTTGGGGATGAATAAGAACTAAGGGTTGAGGCTTACTAGTCATGTGTTTGTGTGTCAAGTTGACAAGGGGTCAATTGTACTGGCTAATTTTGTGTCAAGTTGACACAGGCTGGAGTTATCACAGAGAAAGGAACTTCAGTTAGGGAAATGCCTCCATGAGATCCAGCTGTAAGGCATTTTCTCAATTAGTGATCAAGTGGGGAGGGCCCCTTGTGGGTGGGACCATCTCTGGGCTGGGAGTGTTGGGTTCTATAAGAGAGCAGGCTGAGCAAGCCGGGGGAAGCAAACCAGTAAGAAACACCCCTCCATGGCTTCTGCATGCTCCTGCTTCCTGACCTGCTTGAGTTCCAGTCCTGACATCCTGTGGCGATTCACAGCAGTGTGGAAATGTAAGCTGAATAAACCCTTTCCTCCCCAACTTGCTTCTTGGTCATGATGTTTGTGCAGGAATAGAACCCTGACTAAGACATATCTTAAGGACTCTTCTTTACTTATGTGGCTGCTTTTTGCCATGTGATTATCTAGTGAGTTAAATGGGATCTCTACATCATCATCAGAGCTAGTGTTACTTTTATCAAAAATACTGTTCCAGTTATTTGTCCCCAAAGATCAAGAATATTACTTTATTTCTGCCATACTAGAATTGTCATTTTCCAAGTGTAGGAAAGCATTCAAACACTTGGATAATTTATTACATACCAATGCTGAAAACCAAACAGAAGGCCATGACCTCATTACACCAGATGCTTTTCATTATGAGTGTGTACAAATATAACTGGGATTTCATAAACTTTATTTTATAAATAATAATTTCCATTTAGTATCTGACAGTCATAGTTCTACATCTGCGACTCCCAAATACTAACAATCTCTCTTTGATGGTTTGTGAGAGTCAATGTTTGGCTTGTCCATGACAAACTGTTGTTATGATATTTTCTCAATCTTATGATCTCACAGCATTCATTGGAGAACTGCTCCTTTAGTTGATGGAGGAACATTAAAACTAAGTATTTTCGGGATGATTTATCCTACCTAGGTGTGTTTTTGAAATAAAGTTAATTGCTGTATTTGTATACAGATGTGAGAGGTAAGAATACAGTGATCAATCTTTTCCTGGGATCTGTTTTCTACAGAGGCTGCTGTATACAGTACCTGTAGTGGAGTGGACACCAGAGAGCACTGAGATAGTGAAAATCATATTTGGTTCTTCCTCTCTATTATGTATTTTAATGAAGTAAGCAGATGGTCCATGGATTTCTCTCCTTCTGGAAACAGCTGGTTTTGAAAGACTTCAGAATGCTAGTTTTCTAGGCACAGTTGTTGAGTACCATACCACGTCTTAAAATATATATTAAACTTTGCCAGGAAAATGAATCTACCCTGCAGCAGATGGATACATTTGTAAAAATACACGGCCACTGCTGGTGCCTCCAGCCTCCATCTGTAGATTCCAGTGTAAACATCTAGAATCTCTCTTTGTTCTTAGCTTCTACTCAGTAATACAAAAGTAATTTCTTCTCACCACCCCTGCTCAATGCAATTAGATTAGAGACCCACATCGCAATTGTTCTTATTGTTTGATTTTTAACTGTTAAATAAGCTTCTTGGAGTATGACTCCATGCTGTTCGACTTTGTCGTTTAGAGATAAGTGTGGTTTTTCTTTAAAAGGGGTAAAATAAGCATATAAAATAAGCGGTAGCTAACAATTACAGGTACTAGTGGCTTGCACAGAAAAAAACCATATATGCTCTCCCCATCTGAACCAGGATAAAGGAACTCCATGCACGAACCAACCAAACTCTATCCAAATGACTATGCAACATTTGGGTTATCCACCAGCAAAACATGAGTCTGCTGTCAATTCTTTCTATAGTGAGCCACTTAGGCATTTCACATAGATACTTAATTCTCACTAGCTTAATGTCTCTAATTCTCAGAGAAAAGTTGAGAATAAACAGACTTTTACAGTAAGCTAGGAAAACGGATGGCAACAAGGGAGATTATCAGTGCCAGCAAAGGAGGCGAGGCAAGGCACAGGGAAGCTGTGTGGGCTTTTTCTGAAGCACAATCCTTAGAAGCTACTGCCATCTTCTGGCTTTTCTAAAAAAGGTGCTTTCATTCTAAATCTGTAAAAAAAAAAAAGACCATTCCAAGAAAAGACCATTCCTGCAGCATATGGATTCACAATGAAACATCTATATTACACTACCATTTGTGACACAAGCTATGGATGTGGTAAGCTCTCAAATTTGCTCACAATTCTTGTTACATGACTTACATCAGTTTACACTAGATCAAATGCCTGTAGCATATAGATTCCTGTTATAAAATCCTGTTATACACATAAAAATACTATAGAATTTTATTTCGAGCAATCTTCTCATTCAATATTTTTGTATAGCAATATGTTTTCAGGTAATACACATATATTTCAGTCAATATATAACAATATGTAATATATAACATATAACATGAAATACAAAACATATAGCATAGAATATAACATATAACATGTAATACATAATATATCATACACAATATATAATATATATAATATATAATACATTATATATATATAACTTGCAGGCTAAGGAAATGTTTCTTTTATTGTTTTAAACTATGATTTAGAAGATTACTATTGAAATGTAAGTTCTCTTCAAAGAAATGAAAATTACAATTATAATACTACTGTAGTTGTTAGGTGCTCCATCTAGATGACGTTTTTCTGATACATACATTTCCTGAGATTTTGAAGGAAAGATTTATTTCGGCTCATGGATTCAGAGGATTGCAGTTTCATCATGGTGGAGTTTATGACAACGGGGGCATGCCATACAATATGATATGATATGCTATGATATGATATATCTAATCCTACCTCCAACCCAAACAATGCTACACTCTCTTCCCATATGAATATTCCTTAAGGTGTTTTGTGACATTCCCTTCCCCTACATACAGGCTCTCTGCATGATGGCCATTTATCACCCCATTTATCTTCTTCTGATATGGACAAAATTTTGGTAATAAATCTAAATTCTCACAGAAGTCCAAGAGTATGTGACTGTAAAATAATATGGAATTTCTTATTACTTTTATCTTGTGACAAAACCAAAGTTACTCTTCATACTATTTTAAATTTTAATTAATTTTTATATACTTGGATGTTTTGCCTGCATGTATGTCTGTGTACCCACTGTGTGTCTGATACCCTTGGAAGCCAGAAGACTGTCAATCCTCTGTGACTGGAGTTCCACATTTTGAGTTCCTATGTGAGTGGTGGGAATTGAACCCAGGTTCTTTCAAAGAGTAATCAGTGTTCTTAATCACTAAACCATCTCTGAGACTGCCAGCCAATTCTGTCTCAACTTGCCACACACACACACACACACACACACACACACACACACACACACACAGAATAAACCTAACATAAGAAGCTAATTATGAAAGATGAGCAGCGCAGAAGCAGCAGGAGACCCAAACAGCTGAGCCTAGAGGACAAAGCCTGACTAAGACTCAGAACCTTCTTGAGGATGCACCTTCTTACTGGGGCTGCTCAGATGGACACAGGGATCCTGGAACTAGTAGGTGCTGCTGCTGCAGCTGTAGAGGAGGGAAAAACAGCACCCTAGCTTCTCTTTTCCCCCTATAGTTGTGTCTCAGAATATCTTCCTTGGGTAAGGACCATACAGTTTGCACAGGTTGAGTTATGGATCACAGAGCAAGCAACGGAAGCCTGATACTATTGGTGATGGGGGCAGGTTCCGCCGCTGTGGTCTTATCCCCAGAAGTGTTGAAAAGGCCACTCTGCTGTTACACCTTTTTGCCTAGATGCTCTTTCCTCTCTTGTAGGAGACGTAGCTCTAAATTCTTCCTTTTGTGCTCTCCTTCCTCTTAGCTAGCCTGGCAGCTGTGGGGAGGGGCGGGTCCATGACTGATGTAATGAGGAAGGAAAGCCTTTATTCTCTAAAGACTTGGCTCTGGTGGGTCTGCCATGTGGGACCTCCTCTATTAGCTCTTCTCCTCTTTCCAATGGGTGCATGAGGTCATCCCCATGGCAGTGCCGGTGCATGTGTGCGTGGGTGCGTGTGCGTGTACATAGATGTGTATTCCTGTGAACATGTACATGCATTTGTATGATAGGCTTCTTTTAGCAGTCTCGTGGAGCACTGGGGAATGCTCCTTAGAAAAAATATTTTTAAATTATTGAAGTTAAATATGTAAGATTATTAGATGAATCTACTTATTTGAAATATAATTAAGTATAACACAAATTTTGTCATAAAAAGAAAACGTATGCTTCTTTAATAATGCATTTAAATACAGTCTAGCAGCAGGTGTGATAATTATAGCAATTTCAAACTGTGAGGAGCCACAAAATATTTTAATGCAGTTTATAGCAATCGTAATGAGATCTTACTTTTCTTGGTAACAAAATCACAGCTACTGATAATACTGTTTTTCTTTTCTTTTCTTTTCTTTTCTTTTCTTTTCTTTTCCTTTCTTTTCCTTTCCCTCCCTCCCTCCCTCCTTGCCTCCCTCCCTCCCTCCATCCCTCCCTTTTCTTTCTCAACCCCTCCCATTTATAATGGATGGTTTACGTTTCTGCATTCACAGGTCACCAATGACTCACCTGAATGTACCAGCATTGTTTCCTTACTTGCCAGCTAATTCTTGTACCTTCAGTGTTTTCCTAGGTGTCTTCTCTTCTCTGCAGCCTGTCTACACTGCCCAAGCTATCCCACCCACCCAATTCTGCCTACACTGCCCTGCCCACTCTGCCTACCTGCAACCTTATCCCTGTGATACATATTCTTTTTATTTTAATTAGATATTTTCTTTATTTACATTTCAAATGCTATCCCGAAAGTTCCCTATACCCTCCCCCCCACCCTGATCCCCTACCCGCTCACTCCCACTTTGTGGCCCTGGCATTCCCCTGTACTGGGGCATATAAAGTTTGTAAGACCAAGGGGCCTCTCTTCCAGTGATGGCCGACCAGGCCATCTTCTGCTGCATATGCATCTAGAGACATGAGCTCTGGGGGTACTGTTTAGTTCATATTGTTGTTCCATCTAAAGGGTTGTAGAAATCTTCAACTCCTTGGGTAATTTCTCTAGCTCCTCCATTGGGGGCTATGTGTTCCATCATAGAATGTGAGCATCCCCATCTATGTTTGCCAGGCACTGGCATAGCCTGACTCGAGATAGTTATATCAGGGTCCTTTCATCAAAATCTTGCTGGCATATGCAATAGTGTCTGGATTTGGTGGCTGATTATGGGATGGATCCCTGGGTGGGGTAATCTCTGGATGGTCCATCCTTTCATCTTAGCTCCAATCATTCTCTGTAACTCCTTTCATGGGTGTTTTTTTCTCTATTCTAAGAAGGAATGAAGTATGCATACTTTGGTTTTGTTCTTCTTGATTTTCTTGTGTTTTGCAAGTTATATCTTGAGTATTCTAAGTTTATGGGCTAATATCCACTTATCAGTGAGTGCATATCAAGTGACTTCTTTTGTGATTGTGTTACCTCACTAAGGAGGATTCCTCCAGATACATCCACTTGCCCAAGAATTTCATAAATTCATTGTTTTTAATAGCTGAGTAATACTCCATTGTGTAAATGTACCACATTTTCTGTATCCATTCTTCTGTTGAGGGACAACTGGGTTCTTTCCAGCTTCTGGCTATTATAAATAAGGCTGCTATGAACATAGTGGAGCATGTGTCCTTGTTACCAGCTGGAACATCTTCTGGGTATATGCCCAGTAGAGTTATTGCTGGATCTTTTGGTAGTACTATGTCCAATTGTCTGAGGAGCCTCCAGACTGATTTCCAGAGTAGTTGTACCAGCTTGCAATCCCACCAGCAATGGACGAGTGTTCCTCTTCCTCCACAACCTCGACAGCATCTGCTGTCATCTGAGTTTTTGATTTAGCCATTCTGACTGGAGTGAGGTTGAACCTCAAGGTTGTTTTGATTTGCATTTCCCTAATGATTAAGGATGTTGAACATTTTTCCAGGTGCTTCTCTGCCTTTCAGTATTCCTCAGTTGAGAATTCTTTGTTAGCTCTATACCTCATTTTCTAATGGGGTTATTTGATTTCCTGGAGTCCAGCTTCTTAAGCTCTTTGTATATATTGGATATTAGTCCCCTATCAGATTTAAGATTGGTAAAAATCATTTCCCAATCTGTTGGTGGCTTTTTTGTCTTATTGACAGTGTCTTTTGCCTTACAGAAGCATTGCAATTTCATGAGGTCCCATTTGTCAATTCTTGATCTTGCAGCACAAGCCGTTGCTCTTCTGTTTAGGGATTTTCCCCCTGTGCCCATATCTCCAAGGATTTTCTCCACTTTCTCCTCTGTAAATTTCAGTGTCTCTGGTTTTATGTGGAGGTCTTTGATCCACTTAGACCTGAGCTTTGTACAAGGAGATAAGAATGGATCAATTCACATTCTTCTCCATGATAACTGCCAGTTGTGCCAGCACCATTTGTTGAAAATCCTGTCTTTTTTTCCACTGGATAGTTTTAGCTTCTTTGTCAAAGATCAAGTGACCATAGGTGTGTGGTTTCATTTCTGGGTCTTCAATTCTATTCCATTGGTCTACCCGTCTGTTGCTGTACCAGTACCATGCAGTTTTTATCACAATTGCTCTGTAGTACAACTTGAGATCAGGCATGGTGATTCCACCAGAGGTTCTTATATTGTTGAGAATAGTTTTCGATATCCTAGGTTCTTTATTATTCCAGATGAATTTGCAAATTGCCCTTTCTATCTCAGTGAAGAAATGAGTTGGAATTTTGATGGGGATTGCATTGAATCTGTAGATTGCTTTTGGCAGGATATCCATTTTGTCTATATTTATTCTGCCAATCCATGAGCATGGGAGATCTTTCCATCTTCTGAAATCTTCTTCAATTTCTTTCTTCAGAGACTTGAAGTTCTTATCATACCGATCTTTCACTTCCTTAGTTAGATTCACACCAAGGTATTTTATATTGTTTGTGACTATTGTGAAGGGTGTTGTTTCCCTAATTTCTTCCTCAGGCCATTTATCCTATGAGTAGAGAAAGGCCATTGATTTGTTTGAGTTAATTTTATATCCAGCTACTTTGCTGAAGCTGTTTATCAGGTTTAGGAGTTCTCTGGTGGAGTTTTAGGGTCACTTATATATACTATCATATCATCTGCAAATAGTGATATTTTGACTTCTTCCTTCCCAATTTGAATCCCCTTGATCTCCTTTTGTTGTCGAATTGCTCTAGCTAGGACTTCAAGTACTACATTGAATAGGTAGGGAGAAAGTGGGCAGCCTTGTCTAGTCCCTGATTTTAGTGGGATTGCTTCCAGCTTCTCTCCATTTACTTTGATGTTGGCTACTGGTTTGCTGTATACTGCTTTTATTATGTTTAGGAATGGGCCTTGAATTCCTGATCTTTCCAAGACTTTTATCATGAATGGGTGTTGGATTTTGTCAAATGCTTTCTCAGCATCTAATGAGATGATCATGTGGTTTTTGTCTTTGAGTTTATTTATATAGTGTATTATGTTACTGGATTTCCGTATATTAAACCATCCCTGCATCCCTGGGATGAAGCCTACTTGGTCATGATGGATGATTGTTTTGATGTGTTCTTGGATTGGGTTTGCGAGGACTTTATTGAGTATTTTTGCATTGATATTCGTTTTGTTTTGTTTTGTTTTGTTTTGTTTTGTTTTGTTTTTCGATACAGAGTTTTGCTGTATAGCCTTGGCTGTCCTGAAACTCACTCTGTAGACCAGGCTGGCCTCGAACTCAGAAATCTGCCTGCCTCTGTCTCCCGAGTACTGGGATTAAAGGTGTGCGCCAAGATTTTCATGAGAGAAATTGGTCTGAAATTCTCTTTCTCTGTTGGATCTTTGTGTGGTTTAGGTGAGTAATTGTAGCTTCATAGAATGAATTCGGTAGAGTACCTTCTGTTTCTATTTTGTGGAATAGTTTGAAGAGAGTTGGAATTAGGTCTTAATTGAAGGTCTGATAGAACTCAGCACTAAACCCATCTGGTCCTGGCCTTTTTTTGGTTGGGAGACTATTGATGACTTCTTCTATTTCTTTAGAGGAAATGGGACTGTTTAGATCATTAATTTGATCCTGATTTAACTTTGGTACCTGGTATATGTCTAGGAAGTTGTCCATTTCATCCAGGTTTTCCAGTTTTGTTGAGTATAGCATTTTGTAGTAGGACCTGATGATGTTTTGGATTTCCTCAGGATCTGTTGTGTCTCCTTTTTCATTTCTGACTTTTTAAATTAGAATACTGTCCTTGTCCTTGTGCCCTCTAGTCTGGTTAAGGTTTATCTATCTTGTTGATTTTCTCAAATAACCAGCTCCTGGTTTGGTTGATTCTTTGAATAGTTCTTTTTGTTTCCACTTGGTTGATTTCAGCCCTGAGTTTGATTATTTCCTGCTGTCTACTCCTCTTGGGTGAATTTGCTTTCTTTAGTTGTAGAGCTTCTAGGTGTGCTGTCAGGCTGCTAGTTTCTTTTTGCAGGCACTCAGGGCTATCAGTTTTCCTCTTAGGAATGCCTTCATTGTGTCATATAAGTTTGGGTATGTTGTGGCTTCATTTTCATTAAACGCTAAAAAGTCTTTAATTTCTTTATTTCTTCCTTGACCAAGGTATCATTGAGTAGAGTGTTGTTCAGTTTCCTCGTGAATGCTGACTTTCTATTATTAATGCTGTTATTGAAGATCAGCCTTAGTGCGTGGTGATCTGATAGTATGCATGGGACAATTTCAGTATTTTTGTATCTGTTAAGGCCTGTTTTGTGACCAATTATATGGTCAATTTTGGAGGAGGTACCATGTGATGCTGAGAAGTTATATCCTTTTGTTTTAGGATAAAATGTTCTATCGATATCTATTAAATCCATTTCTTTCATAATTTCTGTTAGTGTCCATGTGTCTCTATATAGTTTCTGTTTCCAGGATCTGTCCAATGGTGAGAGTGGAATGTTGAAGTCCCCCACTGTAATTGTGTGAGTTGTAATGTGCGCTTTGAGCTTTACTAAATTTCTTTAATGAATGTGGCTGCTCTTGCATTTGGAGCATAGATATTCAGAATTGAGAGTTCATCTTGGTAGATTTTGCCTTTGATGAGTATGAAGTGCCCCTTCTTGTCTTTTTTGATAACTTTGGGTTGAAAGTCAATTTTATTCAATATTAGAATGGCTAATCCAGCTTGTTTCTTAGGACCATTTGCTTGGAAAATTGTTTTCCAGCCTTTCATTCTGAGGTAGTGTCTGTCTTTTTTCCTGTAAGCAGCAAAATGTTGGGTCCTGTTTGTGTAGCCAGTCTATTAGTCTGTGTCTTTTTATTGGGGAATTGAGTCCATTGATGTTAATAGAAATTAAAGAAAAGTAATTGTTGTTTCCTGTTATTTTTGTTGTTAAATTTGGGATTCTGTTCTTGCTGCTGTCTTCTTTTAGGTTTGTTGTAGTATTACTTTCTTGCTTTTTCAAGGGTGTAATTTCTGTCCTTGTGTTGGTGTTTTCCCGTTATTATCCTTTGAAGGGATGGATTCGTGGAAAGGTATTGTGTGAACTTGGTTTTGTCATGAAATACTTTGGTTTCTCCATCTATTGTAAATGAGAGTTTTGCTGGGTATAGCAGCCTGGGCTGGCATTTGTGTTCTCTTAGGTTCTGTATGACATCTGTCCAGGATCTTCTGGCTTTCATAGTCTCTGGTGAGAAGTCTGGTGTAATTCTAATAGGCCTGCCTTTATATGTTACTTGATCTTTTTCCCTTACTGCTTTTAATAGTCTGTCTTTATTTAGTGCGTTTATTGTTCTGATTATTATGTGTCAGGAGGAATTTCTTTTCTGGTTCAGTCTATTTGGAGTTCTGTAGGCTTCTTGGATGTTCATGAGCATGTCTCTCTTTAGGTTTTGGAAGTTTTCTTCTATAATTTTGTTGAAGATATTTGCTGGCCCTTTAAGTTGAGAATCTTCATTCTCATCTACCCCTATTATCTGTAAGTTTGGTCTTCTCATTGTGTCCTGGATATCCTGGATGTTTTGAGTTAGAATCTTTTTGCATTTTGCATTTTCTTTTTTTTTTTTTTTTTTTTTTTTTTTTTTTTTTTTTTTTTTTTTTTTTTTTTTTTTTTTTTTTTTTTTTTTTTTACTGGCAAAAACCTGTTTATTTGAAAATATATATTTCTTCCCTACATAATTAACACTGTGAAAATGAGTAGCTTTCCGTGTGAGTTCTTTCAAAGTTTCTTTTCTTCATAGGTCTTTTCTCATTTTTAAAAATGTGTTTAATAGATATTTTCTTCATATACATTTCAAATACTATCCCAAAAGTCCCTTATACCCTCCCCCTTGCCCTGCTCCCCTACCTACCCACTCCCACTTCTTGGCCCTGGCATTCCCCTGTACTGGGGCATATAAATTTTGCAAGACCAAGGGGCCTCTCTTCCCAATGATGGCCGACTAGGCCATCTTCTGCTACATAGCATTTTGCATTTTCTTTGATTGTTGTCCCCATGTTCTCTATGGAATCTTCTGCACCTGAGATTCTCTTCAATCTCTTGTAATCTGTTGTTGATGCTTGCATCTATGGTTCCTGATTTCTTTCCCAGTGTTTCTATCTCCTTAGTTGTCTCACTTTGGGTTTTCTTTATTGTTTCTATGTCCCTTTTTAGGTCTTGGATAATTTTCTTCAATTCCATCACTTGTTTCGTTGTGTTTTCCTGTAATTCTTTAAGGGATTTTTGTGTTTCCTCTTTAAGGACTTCTACCTGTTTAGCAGTGCTTTCCTGTGATTCTTTAAGAACTTCTACCTCTTTAACACCGTTCTCCTGTATTTCTTTAAGTGAGTTATTAAAGTCCTTCTTAAGGTCCTCTACCAGCATCATGAAATATGATTTTGAATCCAAATCTTGCTTTTCAGGTGTGTTGGAGTATCCAGGACTGGCTGAGTTGGGAGTGCTGGGTTCTGATGATTGTGAGCAATCTTGGTTTCTGTTGGTTAAATTTTTATGTTTGCCTTTCACCATTTGGTAATCCCTTGCATTAGTTGTTATAGTTGTCTCTGGCTGGAGCCTGTTTCTCCTGGGATTTTGTTAGCCTCTGTCAGCTGTCCTGGGAGTCCTGCTCTCTTCTGAGTCTCAGTGGTCAGAGTATTCACTTCAGGCAAGCTCTTCTCTTGCTGGGAAAGTGCACAGAGGTCTGTTGTTCAGACCTCCCTCACGGTTGAAGATGAAGGTCCAAATAGGGTCCTGTACCAGTGTTTGGGTTGCCTCTGCATCCTGCATGCTCCCCTGCACATTCTGCTCTGTGTGGCACAGCCCTCTCAGGTGGCCACCTCTTCTCTGATGCAGAAGGTGCGTGGATGTCTGCAGCCTAAAACGGGGCTCTGTCCCAGAGGCTGTGTTGCTTCTGCACTCTGCTTGCTCACCCTCCACAGTCTGCAAACTGATCTGAGAAGACTGGTCTCAGAGGGACCCGAGAGACAAGATGGCTCCCTTACCTGCTCTTGGGGTCACAGCCCACCTTCCCCTCCTCTGGAGGGGAAGGTGCCCGGATTACTGCAGCCAGCAATGGGGGTCTCTCCCAGATGATGAGTGGCTTCTGCCTGTCCCAGAATCTCAGTTGCTTCTGCACTCTGCTTGTTCACCCTCCACAGTCAGCAAGCTTATCTGTACAGACTGGTCTCAGAGGGACCCGGGAGACAAGATGCCTCCCTTACCTGCTCTGGGGGTCACAGCCCACTGGGGCAGCCACCTCTCCTCTTTCGGGGAAGATGCCTGGATTTCCGCTGCCAGAAACAGGGGTCTGTCCCAGAAGCCTTGTGCCTCTGCCTGCCCCAGAAGCTTCAGTCCGCTGCTCACCCTCTGCAGTCTGCGAGCTGTTTTGCACAAACTGGTCCTAGAGCTGTGATACAGATTCTTAAAAATGCTCTCTCACCAGTTGAGAAGCCCTTTCGAGAGACCCGTCAGCCTCTTCTTGCCAGCCAATTGTATCTATGCTTCAAATCTATGCCTTACAGAATGCTCAGATTCCAGGCTACCACACACCAGTGCTGAGAGCCTTGGGTTGGGTATTGGCCACAAGGAACATCCTCAGCCAACAAGACTGTTTGAAATTATTCAGATGACCAGCAGAAGCCTTTGACATTGAAATAACCCCACATGTCTTGCTATAGGTACACCCTCTCTATGTTCAACTTGATGTGTGGTCTCGAGTGTCTGTCTTCTTTCATTTGAAACTGTGACAGAAATTCTGCTTTGTATCTAGGTGAGCAATGGTGGAAATCACTCAGTTCTTCCACCAAAACAAACAAATAAACAGCAGCAACCACAAGAACAGTAACAACAAAACCCAAAACAACCTTCAGTCTTAAATATCTAGTTCCCTCCCTGACATTTCTTTCTATTCCTTCTTCCCTCCCTCTCTCCTTCCCTCTCTCCTTCCCTCTCTCCCTACCTTCCTCTCTCTTATTGCTTTTGTTAGTTTGCATTTGTACGTTCTGTGTTCTCTGCATTCACTAGACTCTCTCTGCATACACTGACTTGGAAGGTTCCTGAGAGTAGACTTTGCCATTTTTGATCTCTGCTGAGTCTTAAGTGCTTAAAATGCTGTCTGGGGTAGAAACACACTCTCTGTCCACCTTGTTCTTCTTGTTCCTCCTGCTATTTGTCACTCTGGGTAATATTTTTAACCCAGTTTGTGTGGTTACACAAAAACCTGACACAGGTGCCTGTGGATTACAATTTAGTAGGGCGGTTGCTAGGCATCTTGAGAGATTTTCTGTTTTTTTTTGTGTCCAAAGCTGGAAAGAGGGGGGAAATGTAAGCCCTCCTTAGGGATTGTCATAAAAATGTCTGCCCTTGGTTCCTAGTAGTGGTGTAGCTTTAGAATTTGTAAGGTGCCTTGACCCTATGACCCTAAATGGTGGTCCAGGTAGTTCTGTCACAGTGTGTAATAGACGTTTTGCTTTGGTATACGGTCCACATTTTCAAAAAGATCTGTTTATTTTATGTAGAAGAATGTTTTGCCTGCCTGTATGCATGTGCACTGTTTAAATGCCTGATACCCACAGACACCAGAAGAGGGCACCAGATCACATAAAATTGGATAAGTAAATGGCCTTGTCTGCGTTGGGACCTGAACCTGGGACCTCTGGAAGAGCAGCAAGTGCTCCTAACTGCTGAGCCATCTCTCTAATCCCCAACATTCCTTTTATAGCACTAGGAAAGAAAACAGGAACTTCTGAGAAATGCATTTCATAGGACCATGATTTGTCCTAATTGATTGTGCTATGAAGTTGGTCTGTTGGTTAGAAGTAACACTGGGCCAGATACCATAACAGTTTACATTCCATCAACTATGCTCATTACTAGAAATGTCAGAAGAACCATTTTATTAAGAAATATTTATAATAAGCAGAAATTATCACTGCTTGTCTGCCATTAACTCAACACTAGTGTCTGACTGTTGCCTTTTAAGCTCAGGAAGTAAGTCAGAATCTAGCTTGCCTGTTATTGGGAAATGTGTCTCTAAGATCAGCACCTCTGAGATCACATAAGGATGAAGTGTCCACAGGAGACCTTGCCTGGATGAGGTGGTCTATCCAAAGTACTTAGACGGGCTCCAGACTACACTTTTAACCTGCTAAATCTTCCACATTTCTGTCATCAAAATATATGTGTGATTCTTTGCTTGGGTTTTTTTTTCTGACAACAGGTCTCATTGCTCTTTCTAAGTTCCCAACAGCCTGGAAAAGGTGGCTTATCTGCTGTTGCTTCAGCCTGGTTTCTCTCATTCTCAGGGATCTTGAGCCTTTTGCCTTTAACATGCCGGCTACCTGAGACCTTTCTGCTTATCTTTATTCATGTTTCTTTCAAGTTGATTTTATTTAATCAATTCTCAAGATCTCCTAGCCTGTCGTATTGCTCTTTAATCTGTCGTATCACAAATATGTTCTTCAAGTCCATGCTTTATCTATTTAGATATGATACCCTTTTCAATTCAAATTAGGAAAATGTTATCTGAACATTTCCTTTTATAGTTTATAATTTTTCTTTTGATTAAAGGCCTTTGCCTCCACCCCTAGGTTGTATTTGAAGTGTTCATTGTCTGTTATGTGGGTATTTTAATAATTTTGGATTTTTTATTGTTTCTAAGAACAGCACAACTTGGTTTTGTCAGTTGGATGATCAGTTGTGCCATCTTTATTTACTATGTCAGACATTCAGAATGGAATAAAGCACCAAATTTAATGTGAGTTGGAATCTTGGAGATCTTTTGTTCCGTTCTCTCTTAAGCCATAGACACCAGCACTGTGCTGATCACATGATGGTGACCAGTGCTCTCTGACCTCTGGCATGACAAGTTTTCTTTTTATATTTATTTTGTTATTGTGCTTTTATGAGATATCATGTGTTGCCATGTATATGGTTGTATATCATGTTCAAAGGACTTGACATTTTGTCTGATGCTTCCCATTTTATATTTGATAAAATGATATTTTATAGTATTTTTTTTCTTTTAAGAATATAGCCTGTTATATTTTATTATCACCAAAGTTTTATGTTTTTCTTCATAGATATCTTGAACATTTTTTTATTAAATTTATTCTAAGTATTTTTATGACCACACTTTAAGCAGAAACATTTCTAATTTTGGTTTTGAAGTGAGATTTGAAAGCGTTACAAGACGTTAAAATAGAAGTTGCATCGAGTCAGGTCATCCTGACCATGATTCACAAAGCTGGAGGCTGGAATTCAGCTGCTGTTTCTTGAATTCCTCACCCTCTCTGAGGCTACACAAGGTTTAGACAGCTTGGATATCTCAGATAAAGGCAGAGGGATTTTTGAAATACAGCTTGGTGATCTTAGCATTCTTCTGTGAAGTTACTAAGGAGGGAAATCCTTACCCTAGGAAACAACAGGGCCAAGGGAGTAAGCATAGGAGGGGCAACTTGTCCCAGGCTGGCACTGCAAAGACACTTACCTGGACTGACCACAGGTTGGACAGACTGTTGGTGATGAGATGCTGAACCAGTTCAGGCAGTGCAAAAATGCCAATGGCAGGGATAAAATGCCCAAAGCAGAAACTCTTTGTTCTTGTAGAGCTGAGGTCCACGAGGACCACCAAACAAGGTCTTCTTTCCCTCCCCCCTCCCCTCCCCTCCCCTCTCCTCCCCTCCCCTCCCCGATGGATTCACTGCAGAATTCAATAGACTTTTAAGGAAGAAGTAAACAGTATTCCTTGTCAAATATTTACATAAAATGGAAAAAGGAAGGCATGCACCCAAACTCTTTTTGTGAAACCAGTATTATTCTGATATCAAAATATAAAGACACAATAAAAAAGAAAATTATAGGCAAATATTTCAGACCAACATAGATATAAAATTTCTCAATAAACACTTGCAGGTTAAATTCAGCAACAGATATAAAACATTACTATGATTAACTTGGCTTTATTTGAGAGATGCTGGGGTGCTTTACCATATGCAAATAAAGATGTAATGCAGCTAATAAATGAACTGACTAAGAGAAATCACACGCTCATTTTAGCAGATACAGAAAGGCTTTTTCCACAATAAATTTGGGCTTTTCTCATTTTGGACTATCATGAATAATGTTCTTAAAAATATTCATGAACACATTCGTATACAGACAAACATTTTCATTTCTAATGTTTATATACCTCAGAGTAGAATTGATGGATCATGCGGTACAGTCTCACATTTCAAGGAGTTGCCAAAGTCTTTCTATATTGCTCATACCAGCTTATAATTCTATGAGAAATGTATGAAACACCAACAGATTCTAGAACATGGAAAAACTTCAGAAGTGTTGTGCTATGTAAAAGAAACCACTTAACAAATATGATTTGGTTTCTATAAAGTACCCAGAGTGGGCAATTTTATAGAAACAGAAATTTTATAGAAACAGAGTGATGGCTAAGCTCAACTGTATGCCTGAAAAGGACAACTCAACAAGGCTATACAAACACCAGGGCAAGCTGCCAAAATCCTTTTAAACACAATGTGTGTGAGAGCAAACACATTCTTCCCAACTACAAAGAGTTTAGACAGAAATACCAGGCACAGACAAGGCATAGAATCAAATATTTAACAAAAAGCTGATTGGCTGTGGTGAGCTTTGGCAGGGAAGCCTTTATGTACAGCTAGAGTTAATTTATGTGTTGTGAATTAGGAAGATGTTAACAGCAGCTTAAGTAGACATTGAATTCAAGGGGAAATGGAGGCACACTACACACTTAAAATTCTCAGAGTAAACTAAAATGGCCACTGCAATAGTTCATATTGATTGATAACTTGTTGTGGACAGCCTTGGAGCTAATTATATTTGATGTTAATTTCCTTCTCCTGTGAGTGTTGTGAACAAGGAGTGAGTCAGTATTCAGATGATCTCCTGTAAACTTGCTTCCCACTTTAATTTTTAAAATAAAGAAGAGCTGATGATTGGGCAGATAATAGGGAAGGTGGAACAGAAAGTGAGAAGAGAGAAGAAGGAGAAACTGGAAGAGGAAGAGAATGCAGAGGAGGAGAAAAAAGAAGAAAAGTGGAGCAGAAGCACATGGCCTGGAGAAACCGCAAGTTCTAAGGGGTCTCATAGATGTGGAAGATGGTAGTGTAGTGGTTGATCTGCCCAAGCTAGGCACACAGCATGTATTCATATTAACTGTGTCGTGTTGTCATTGCCGGGGCATATTTGGGATGGAGAAATTTACTGCAACAATAACTTGAAATAACTGAATCATTCAGGAAACGAAGATCTGGGCATGTGAAGGAGTTTGGGTTAATTTAAGTGGGTAAGATAACTCCATTGACCATGTGCAGAGACTGAATAAAAAGAAAACAGTGAGAAGCACAGCAGCATTACAAGGGCCTGCTTTCTGATTGTGTATTCGATTTGGCTCACCACCCCCTGCTTTGACTGCCATGCATTTTCTACCATGGTAGAATGTACCCTTGAACTATTAGCAAAATTAGCACTACCAGCAAAAATAAACCTTTTCTCCGAAGTTTTTCTTTCTTTTAGGTCTTTGGCCCCTGCAAGAGAAGAAGCTAATATAGAAAAGTAGTACAGAGAAATGAGCAATTGATCAATTGCTGTGATTAATCTGACCATGTGGACTCATGTACAAGAGGAATTTGGAAGAGTTTGGATCCTGGGTCTAGATTTCAAAAGGGCTATTTTCAATAGATGGAGTGTGCGATGGGTTGTATATGCTCTGCCCAGGGAGTGGCACTAGTTGGAGGTGTGGTCCTGTTGGAGTAGGTGTGTCACTGTGGGTGTGGGCTTAAGACTCTCACCCTATGTGCCTGGAAGTCAGTATTCTGCTAGCAGCCTTCAGATGAAGATGTAGAACTCTCAGCTCCTCCTGTACTATGCCTGCCTGGATGGTGCCATGCTCCTGCCTTGATGATAATGGACTGAACCTCTGAACCTGTAAGCCAGCTCTAATTAAATATTGTTCTTTATAAGACTTGCCTTGGTCATGGTGTGTGCTCACATCAGTAAAATCCTATCTAAGACAGAGACCAAGTGGTTTTGCTAAGATTCAGGCTTCCATTCATTTCTGATTTTTTTTAAATAAGTCTTTTCAAAAATTCAAATTCAAAAAGTGTTTCAAAAGTAAACAAATATTCCATTTATTAATATAATCTAATATAAGAATATATCAATATATTATATTATAATTATATAATTATGTTACATAATATATAATTTATAATTATATAATATATTATAATATGCTATATTATAGAAATTAATATTCCTACGTCTCTGCAGAGATAACATCTGAGTCCTGAATGAAGCAATTCTTCCTTCCTTCCTTAATTAATTAATTAATTAATTACCACTAATGGATCCACTCTCTACATCTTTGCCTCTCAGGCGTGGAAGAGAGTGTCATTGGTTTGTTAGTGGTTTGTAAAGTTAAAGCTGTTCCTTGAAAGTCAGCATTTTACTGCCCATTTTGATTTGCATCCATGACTAAACACCTGGCAGGGAACAGCTGATCTTTTCCAGAGGGCAAGTCTAAATATTGCATCTAAAGATTCAGTCTCAAAATTGACATTTTGTAATTCTCTTTGCCATTGTAAAGTAGCCAAGGGTATTTCTGAATCTCATCTCTTTCATTCATATGTATTAAATCAACCTGAAATTGTTAAAATGGGACTCTGTCTGCCCCAAGTCTTTATGCTCTGGAGAAAGATGAGCTGTCACTGGAGTGAGATGCTGATACTTCTGCTTGCTGGAGTGTATCCCTGTCACTCTCCAGGTAGATGGCTTAACACACACCTCGTTGACAGCAAACAGCAAAGGAAGCTTCCTAGAAAGAAATCACATAGCTGCCCTGCTGAGTGAGGCCCCTAAGTACATGTCATGGATGCTTTCCTTCTTAAGGGCAGTGGGGGTATGTCTTCCACTGAATTTTAAACACGATTGTCTATGGAAGCTTCAAAATTGGAATGTTTAAGAGATACAAATTTGAAAGGAGGTTTTGTTTGTGATTTTAAGATCCTTTTTCAGTACTATTTCTTGCCTCTCCTAAATATTTCTCCTTTGTGACTTGTTATAATAAGTCGACATTTTAAAAAAAGAAATGCATCTTAGAATTTTGGATTTTGAGCTTCTGAATTTTTTTTACATTCTGGTAGCAAAGCAGACGGGAAATTCTCAGAAGTCTTTCCACCCATATTATGCCAGCAAAGGAAGTGCATCTTTTTCCATCCTGTAAAGAAAAGGACCCAAGGAATCTTCTGCAGATACCAGTGGCTGTTGGTGTTATTTAACACTTACTGTGCTTTTGGGAACAGGAGACATGAGAACAACTGTGTAGAAGTGTTAAACCTGCAAATTCTTGGATGAATTAACCCAAGTCTAATTATAATCTGACTTTTAAAAACCCCAACAAAAGTCTGTTTCTGTCGAAGAGGTTTCTGTAAGAACAAACTTAGAGGTGACTATATCCCAAATGTGCTACTTGGTAAAAATGACCTGTTTCTAGAAGTACTCTTGGATACACGAAAGTGAAGAGCAGTACTCCTTCTCTTTGGCTCTTAGTTCCCTGGAGCAGACAGAAAGGTGATGCTGCAGCTGAGCTAACTCTTTCCTTCCTGAACATCTGCCTTCTTTAAATTAATGCTGTACTGCTTAAAACATTATGTTTCTGGATTATTATCTTTCTCTAAGAATTTGCTTCTTTTTCTGAGTTGGCCACAATCAATGGTGTTGTATTTTGAGTTTTCCTATTAAGCAACAATGTGCCTGGAACTATCAATCTTTTTGGGTTTATGAAACCTTATCAAGATACAGGGACTAACAGAGCTGGGGATATGGGTCAGTGGGTACTGCACTCACTGCACAAGCCTGACTGCATGAGTTCAGATCTCATGGAAAGCCAGACCCAGGGCACAAGCCTCTGTTGTTGCAGTGTGTCTGTGGAGAGATGGAGAATTATAGACATGCCAGGGACCAGCTAGCTTTGCTTATGTGAAAGAGGACAAGAAGAGAGACCCTCTCTCAAACCAGATGGAACATGAAGATATACATGCAGAGCTGTCCTCTGACTTCTATGATTGTGATATGATACATGCATGTGCATACATGCACAAACACACACATGCACAAACATACACATACACAAACACACACATGCACAAACACACACATACACAAACACACACATGAACAGCACACATACTCATATATTTACACACACACACACACATACAAATATTAAAAACATAAGAAATACAATTTTCTTAGCTTACATTTTATGTAAGCTAAGAAAATAAGAGAAAATTTATATTAAATGACCATATTTGCTGGGCAGTGGTGGTGTACAGTTTTAATCCCAGCACTTGGGAGGCAGAGGCAGGCAGATTTCTGAGTTCAAGGCCAGCCTGGTCTACAGGCTGAGTTCCAGGACAGCCAGGGCTACACAGAGAAATCCTGTCTTGAAAAGCCAAAAAAGAAACACACCAAAAAAGACCATGTTTATAATAATTGATCATATTCATATGCTGCACTTTCAAGATATTTAACATATTAAAGATGATCACTTGGTGAAGAGCTGATAATAAATTACTGGGAAAAAACCCAAAGCAATAAATGCAAGTATAATTAAAAATGTTTTAAGTTTTATTTAATTATGAGACATAATTATGAACAACTTTCACCTTAGTTTAGGAATAAGACATTATTTAGTTTTGGTATTTGTAATTGCCTACCAGAAATGTGTAATTTTCAATAATTGGCCACAAGACACATGCAGATGCAATCCTAGACTTTTTGTGTTAAAATTACTGTCAGGATTAGTTGAGGCAGTTAGTATTCACTTTCTTTTATAGTTTTCCTAAAATTATAGCCAGATTTCAATTAGCCTGAGTTTAAAAGTAGTTGTGTTTGAATATATGGGTGGTTTAAAATGACTTTAAATTCAATACAGAGCAGGACCTGCATATGATGTTATGTTTCCTTCAGTCATGTAACCAATTGCATACATGCCTATGTGATTTGGCTTTATTATTTGCTGCATAATTTTAAGGCAGGCAAGCATAGAGATTCGTTTTATAACCTGGGACTTGCGCTGCAAAAGCATGTTCTTCTGCAGCTAGCAACCTAGGAAGCCCATATGCATTGGGCTACATATATACCATTCTATGTAATAGAATAAATGCCTTCCCCCTCTAACAACTATCAATAATTCCTCTTTTATGAACAGTTTCTAGTCAAATGTATTACAGAACATGGAAAAAAGGTATGGAAATAAGGGGGGAAATTCTGTAAATGAGCTACAAGGCAAACTGAACGAGCATTTAGGGACAAACCTCTATTGACCATCTTATACTAATGCATAATCAGGCATATATATATATATATATGTATATATATATATATATATATATATATATATATATATATATATAATTACAATAAAAGGTAATGGGAAGGACCATATGCACAGTAGGGAAACGTTTACAAAACTCATGGCTGTCAATAAAAACAGCCAACCATTTAAATGATATTCCTTAGGCTCTATTGCTGAGCATAACACATCCCATGGAGAAACTGAACTGGTGCCTAACTAGAGCCCTCTTCACCCCATTGCATTGCATCTATGGTACTGGAAGTTACTCTTCATGCTACCAGAGCAGAAAGGTAAACACCAATCCAGCTACAGACCTTGTGAATTATAGCGGTGACCTACCTATGTGGTACACCGGTGTACCAAGTATGCACTTGCACCGGGTACAAGTGTTGTGGGAGTAACCAACCATTCTCTGATTAGATTTAAGGCCCACTACATGAGATAGAACCTGTGCCTGATATTGCACAAGTGACCAAGAACCTGAGACTAGTTAGGTCACCTAAGGAAAACCAAATACTACTGTTTTGCTAAAGAAAAATGGGAATAAAATGACTCCTAATGATATTCTCCTATACCCATAGATCAGTGTCTCACTTGCCATTATCAGAGAAGGTTCCAGTTGCAGTCAGTGGTAACTAGCTTAAAGACACACAGCTGGACAATGAGCAGAGAGTGGAACTTTAAAACAGTCCAGAATGGGATGCCTTCACCAAACCCTTCTCCTCAGGGAAGGAAGCTATGTGGAAGAGGAGGCAGAAAGGTTGTAAGAGTTAGAAGGGATGCATACTTCTAGAAAACAGTGTCTTCCAGTCACAACAGGATGGGCACACATATGAAGTCACAGAGACTGTGACAGCGTGCACAGGACCTACACATATAGGTTCAAGCCAGATGAAGTCCCAGTGCTGACAGGGAAGTGGACACAGGCTCCCATCTCTAACCAAGTAGCTATCTCTGATTGATATCCACTAGTGAATTAAAAATTAGTTTCAGGGCTGTGCTGGAGCCATGGCGGCCACGGAGGGGGCTGCGGCCGAATCTGCTGGTCAGGCCCCGGGTGTCCCAGCCACACTGGCGAGCACGCGGGGAGCCGCTGCCGCTTCTAGCCCATGGAGGCCACCCGAGTCGCGACTGCAAGGCAGCAGACCAGAGATTGGCCAGGGCTGGCCGCGCCCCAGGTGCCACCGGCCAGGAGCTGATCCAGCCGTCTGTGAGTGAGCTGTCCCGGGCTGTGTGCACCAATATTCTATGCACACCAATATTCTGTGCACCCTGCACGGCTGCGGTAAGATCTTGCCCAACAGCCCTGCGCTCAACATGCACCTTGTCAAGAGCCACCGACTGCAGGATGGCATAGTAAATCCAACAATTAGAAAATATTTGAAAACTGTATCGAAATTCTACTGTTGTCCAATCAAAGGATGTCCTCGAGGCCCCGACCGACCATTTTCTCAGTTTTCTTTGGTTAAACAGCACTTTATGAAAATGCATGCAGAGAAGAAGCACAAATGCAGTAAGTGCAGTAATTCCTACGGCGCCGAGTGGGACCTGAAAAGACACGAGGAGGATTGCGGCAAGACCTTCCAATGTACGTGCGGCTGTCCCTACGCCAGCAGAAACGCACTGCAGTCTCACATCTACCGAACTGGCCACAAGATCCCTGCAGAGCACAGAGATCCACCTAGTAAAAAAAGGAAAATGGAAAGCTACCTGCAAAACCAAAAGTTGCCAAGTAAAACCATTGAACCACTGAACGACCAAGCAGCCCCTCGCCAAGATGCTCCTGAACCAGATGCCTCGGAAGTAAAGCTAGCAGCATCACTTGAAGACTCTTGCAGCTCCCACACCAAAAAGCAGAGCGTCTCGATGCCTCCCAGGTGTCCCAAGAAGTTGCTGTTACCAAAGCCTAAGGTGGCTCTAGTTAAACTTCCGGTCATGCAGTTATCCCCTGTGCCTGCCTTTGTGCCTACAGCAGACTCGTCGGCCCAGCCTGTGGTGTTAGGCGTGGATCACAGTCCTGCGGCGGGTGCTGTGCGCTTAGTACCCTTGTCGGTAGGAACCCTGATCCTCAGCCTGGATTCAGAGGCCTGCTCTCTGAAGGAGAGCCTACCGCTCTCAAAAATTATCAGTCCTGTTGTTGAGCCAATGAATACAGGTGTTCAAGTGAACTTGGGTAAAAGTCTGTGTAGTCCTTTACAAGAGATAGGGAGTGTGTGTCAGAAGACCAGCATTTCCTCAAGCAACTTGCAGATGGATCTGTCCTATGCCTCAGCCAACTTGATACCCTCTGTTCAGTGGCTCGGCACTGATTCCTCTGTGTCATCTGTTCTCAGACTGACCTGTCATTTGATTCTGAAGTGTCCCTTCCCGTTAGTGTCCACACCCAGACGTTGGTGCCCAGCTCTAAGGTCACTTCATCCATAGCTGCTCAGACAGATGCGTTTATAGATGCCTGTTTCCAGCCTAGTGGGGTCTCCAGGGAAACCCAGACCAGCAGGCTGCAGAACTGCACAGACGACTCAGTGCCAGTGGGCCACACTGGCCTGTGTGCGGACAGTTTTGAAAGCGTCCATGCGTCATACAGTGTTCCCACTGGCACCATCATGAGCAGCAGCTTAGTTGCAGAGACAGTAACACATGGTCTGCTATCTCAGAGTGATCCTAAGATCGTAGGCCAAGTCATCGAAAAGTCTGCACCCGTGTTAAACTTCAGTGCCCAGAACGGCATGCTTCCTGCACAAATCATGCCAGATAATCAGACCCAAACCATAGATCTACTGAGTGTCTTGGAAAACATCTTGTCAAGTAACCTGCCAGGTCAAACACTGGATAACCGGAGTCTCTTGTCCGACACAAACCCTGGGCCTGACACCCAGCTCCCAGCCGGCTCAGCGCAGAATTCTGGGATTGATTTTGATATTGAAGAGTTCCTCTCAGCCTCCAATATCCAGACACAGACTGAGGAGAGTGAATTCAGATCCATGAGTACTGAGCCGGTCCTGGAGTCCCTGGACATCGAGACGCAGACTGACCTCTTCTTCCTCTCAGATCCCTCCACACAGCCCTATGGGTTCAGGGCAGGGTCAGACTTCCTGGGCCTTGAGATGTTTGACACAGACACAAACAGACTTAAATTTCTTCTTAGACAGTAGTCCTCACCTGCCCCTAGGCAGCATCCTGAAACACTCCAGCTTCTTCATGAGTACCGACTCCTCCGACACAGAGACCCAAATGGAAGGAACCTCCCTAGCTCGGCACGCACCTGCTCTGGAGAGCAAGGTCCAGTTGAGCAGCACAGAAACACAGACCATGAGTTCTGGCTTCGAGCCTCTGGGCAACTTGTTCCTCACCAGCAATGAAACTCAGACAGCAATGGATGACTTCCTTCTAGCCGATCTGGCCTGGAATATGCTGGAGTCCCAGTTCAGCTCTGTGGAAACCCAGACGTGTGCAGTGCTGCACCCTGTCTCCAGCTTCTGAAGATGCAGTCAGGCATCCCCGCTCCTTGTGGGTTTAGAACATGGGCTCAAGGACAGCGACACCGACTGGGGATGTAGTCAGTGGGGAAGCTGTTTAGATTCTCTTCAGTTCTTGGTGTTTTGTACTCGTGACCACAAGATTGGTGTGCAAATTTGACTGTATTATAAAGTGTAAAGTGTTGATCTAAAATGTCAAAAAAAATTAGTTTCCTCCAATGGAGTCTCACTGTGCACATTAGCCGAACTGAAGGGTATGCCCTGTGCCCAGCAGTAGATGACCAACACATAATGAACTCAATAGTATTTGGTAGACTTTTTGTTTCATATGGATTTATTTCGGCATTTTTTTTTTTTTTTTGGCCTTGCGCTTTTTCTTTGTTTCTTTCTTTTTCTGGTTTCTTTGCCTGTTTTTTAAAGAGAGAAAAAGAAAGGTACAGAGTTGGGTGGGCATGGATCTGGGGAGTATGTAGGAGGACATGGGAGGAAACTGATCAGAATATATTGGATGATAAAAGCATGCTTTTCTACCTACGTCCAAGCTCATGAAATAATCATTCCCAGACTGAATTGTTTATGAATAAATGTCTAAGTCTAAAGCTTTGGCTCAGTCCCACTAGCTTGTCACTTAATTATCCCATTTATTCTGTTCTAAGTCCTGCCATGTTGGTTACCTCTCCTGAGTTTCATAGTCTGTCTCCATCAGCATCTGTTGGGGTGAAATCTCCTCCCTATGCCTGACTCTATCCCACAATCTCTCTCCTTCTGCCAGAACTCCCACCTCCTATTTCCTGCCTCAGCTCATAGGATCATCTTTTTATTAAGAGGTGATGCTTCCATACACTGCACAAGAGATTCTCTCTATATTGTATGAAAAAATATTTTCAATAAAATACTTATTAAAAACAAAATTAAACAAAAATTACACCTCTTAGAACAAGCCCCTCTTTCCTCCAGACTCCAGAAACCCATAAAATAAGAGGGACCCTCATGACATACCTTGGAAGCATATGGAATCTTTATTAGTGCTTTGCTTTTAAATAACATTACCTTCATAATTTGCAACCTGTGTGCACCTTGATTTCAACTATTTGAATAAGACACCAAGAACCTGATAACATCAGTTCACACAGCGTTTCCTGGTAAAAATTTGAAATAATTTTCTTTCAGTCCTATGAAATCCGTAGAACTAATGAAGAAAATTCTCCTCAGGTCATGTCTGAAATTGTGTGAATAAATAAATAAATAAATAAATAAATAAATAAATAAATAAATAAAGTTGCACCTTTGTTGTGTGTGGTTCTGATATGTTTTGCACATTGCCTTAGAGACACACATGTCTGTTCACAATATGCTGAAATAGAATAGGTTAAGAAACTCCATTGTTGGTTATACAAAGAAAATCTTATTATGAATAACTCACAGTTGAAGGTAAAGCATAAAAGGAAGCTAAATAATTAAAAGATTGTTTTTTTTTTCATAAGAGCAAGTTTAGGAGCTAGCACATGCATAGGAGCTAAGACTGGGGAGTAGGGTGCTAGGTGTGCGGGATGTGAGTGACACTCCTGAGTTTGATCCTTAGGAACCATTCTAGGTCACCTCCACACGTTCTAGACCTGGTTCTTCTAGAGATCAACAGCTGAATAAATATGACTCAACTTGTAGTTTCTTTTGACATTTAGCAATAGTTAAAATGGATGGTTAAAAAACCATTAACAACCTCAAATCAACTCCTTTTTATATATGTATGGATCCTGGAGTAGGAACTGAAGAGCATCAAGATTCTCCCTTACAATGAAACCAGATAGATAGTACTGGATGCTTTGAGCATCAGACTGTATACATAAAGATGCACATGGCCTCCAGAGACTGCCCCACCTGTAGAAATGGTTCTCATTGCTCCATAACAGAATCTTATCTATGGGCAGAAACTTGGAGACATTCATATTCACAATGCATTGATAATGACTGCTGAAAGAGCCTTATAGGCTTCCATGATAGGTACTGATGGAAGGTTGTTGCTGCTTGATCAGATTTAAGATTTAAGCATGAAACATACTTTTCCCTAACCAGCTCTTATCTTGATGAATGATATGTCACCAAGATTTGAAAATAGACTTGTATCATCAGAATCTGGGATGTTTGAAGAAAAGGCACAAACACTGTGTATTTGGATGCCACAGAATTGCATTTACTTTTCAACTGGGTGTGATGATTCATACCTATGATCATAACTTAGGAAGAAAAGCTGAGAGGATGAGTGGAAACCTGCTATGAAGAGTCCAGTCATCTTCCTGAATATGTTGTTCTTGTTGGGTTTGGCTGTTGCCCATACTGCTCTGTTTAGAAAACCCTTCCCAGCCTTTCACTTAAAATCTTCCGTTGGGTATGATGTTGATGTGGACAGTAGCAAATATCATGCTGTAGTATCCCTGGCTTTTTTGTTTGTTTGTTTGTTTGGGAGATGATTAATGCCTGCTTTTCTTTTTTTAGGGGATATGGGACTGTTTAGATTGTTAATCTGATCCTGATTTAACTTTGGTACCTGGTACCTGTCTAGAAAATTTTCCATTTCATCCAGGTTTTCCAGTTTTGTTGATGTTTTGGGTTTCTTCTGTTGTTATGTCTCCTTTTTCATTTCTGATTTGTTAATTAGGATACTGTCCTTGTGCCCTCTAGTTAGTTTGACTAAGGGTTTATTTATCTTGTTGATTTTCTCAAAAAACCAGCTCCTGGTTTGGTTGATTCTTTGTATAGTTCTTTTTATTTATACTTGGTTGATTTCAGCCCTGAGTTTGATTATTTCTGCAGTCGTCTACTCTTCTTGGATGAATTTTCTTCCTTTGTTTTAGAGCTTATAGGTGTGCTGTCAAGCTCCTAGTGTATGCTCTCTCTAGTTTCTTTTTCGTGACACTCAGATCTATGAGTTTTTCTGTTAGGAATGCTTTCATTATGTCTTAGAAGTTTGGGTATGTTGTGGCTTCATTTTCATTAAACTCTAAAAATTCTTTAATTTCTTTATTTCTTTCTTGACCAAGTTATCATTGAGTAGATAGAGTGTTGTTCAGTCTCCATGTCAACGTTGGCTTTCTATTATTTATGTTGTTATTGAAGATCAGCCTTAGTCTGTGGTGATCTGTTAGGATACATGGGATAATTTCAATATTTTTGTATCTGTTGAGGCCTGTTTTGTGACCAATTATATGGTCAGTTTTGGAGGAGGTACTGAGAAGAAGCATTTTATCCTTTTGTTTTAGGATAAAATGTACTGTAGATATCTGTTAGATCCATTTGTTTCATAACTTCTGTTAGTTTCAATGTGTCTCTGCTTAGTTTCTGATTCCAGGATCTGTCCATTGGTGAGAGTGGGATGTTGAAGTCTCCCAAAATTATTGTATGAGGTGTAATGTGTGCTTTCAGCTTTACTATAGTTTCCTTAATGAATGTGGATGCCCTTGCATTTGGAGCATAGATAGTCAGAATTGAGAGTTCAACCTGGTAGATTTTACCTTTGATGAGTATGAAGTGCCCCTCCTTGTCTTTTTTGATAACTTTGGGTTGGAAGTCGATTTTATTCGATATTAGAATGGATACTCCAGATTGTTTCTTTGGACTGTTTGCTTAAAAAATTGTTTTCCAGCCCTTTACTCTGAGGTAGTATCTGTCTTTTTTTCCTGAGGTGGGTTTCCTGTATGCAGTAAAATTTTGGGTCCTGTTTATGTAGCCAGTCTGTCAGTCTATGTCTTTTTATTGGGGAATTGAGTCCATTGATATTAAGAGATATTAAGGAAAAATAATTGTTGCTTCCTGTTATTTTTGTTGTTAGAATTGGAATTCTGTTCTTTGGGCTATCTTCTTTTAGGTTTGTTGAACAATTACTTTCATGCTTTTTCTAGGGCGTAGTTTTCGTCCTTGTATTGGTGTTTTCCCTTTATGATCCTTTGAAGGGCTGGATTCATGGAAAGATTTTGTGTGAATTTGGTTTTGTCATGGAATACTTTGGTTTCTCCATCTATGTTAATTTAGTGTTTTTTTGGGTATAGTAGCCAGGGCTGGCATTTGTGTTCTCTTAGTGTCTGTATAATATCTGTCCAGGATCTTCTGGCTCTCATAGTCTCTGGTGAGAAGTCTGGTGTAATTCTAATGGTCTGCCTTTATATGTTACTTGACTTTTTCCCTTACTGCTTTTAATATTCTATTTTTATTTAGTGCATTTGTTGTTCTGATTATTATGTGTCTGGAGGAATTTCTTTTCTGGTCTAGTCTATTTGGTGTTTGGTAGGCTTCTTGTATGTTCATGGGCATCTCTTTCTTTAGGTATGGGAAGTTTTCCTCTATAATTTTGAAGATATTTACTGGCATTTTAAGTTGAAAATCTTCATTTTCATCTATTCCTATTATACTTAGGTTTGGTCTTCTCATTGTGTCCTGGATTTCCTGGATGTTTTGAGTTAGGATCTTTTTGCATTTTGCATTTTCTTTGATTGTTGTGTTCATGTTCTCTATTGAATCTTTTCCACCTGAGATTCTCTCTTCCATCTCTTATATTCTGTTGCTGATGCTCATATCTATGGTTCCTGATTTCTTTCCTAGGATTTCTATTTCCAGAGTTGTCTCCCTTTAGGTTTTCTTTATAGTTTCTACTTCCATTTTTAGATCTTGGATGGTTTTGTTCAATTCCATCACCTGTTTGGTTGTGTTTTCCTGTAATTCTTTAGTTCGTGCTGTAATTCTTTAAGGGATTTTTGTGTTTCTTCTTTAAGGTTTTCTACCTGTTTAGCAGTGTTTTCCTGTAATTCTTTGAATGATTTTTGTCCTTCCTCTTTAAGGACTTCTACCTGTTTAGCAGTGTTCTCCTGTATTTCTTTAAGTGAGTTATTAATGCTCTTCTTAAAATCCTCTACCAGCATAATGAGATATAATTTTAAATCTGAATCTTGCCTTTCGGGTGTATTGGGGTATCCAGGACTTGCTGTGATGGGAGTACTGTGTTCTGATGATGCCGAGTGGTCTTGGTTTCTGTTAATAAGATTGTTATGTTTGCCTTTCACCATCTGGTAATCTATGCTGTTAGATGTTCTAGCTGTCTCTGGCTGGAACTTGGTCCTCCTGTGATTCTGTTAGCCTCTATCAGCACTCCTGGGAGTCCAACTCTCTCTTGAGTCCCGAGTGAGTCCCAGTGGTCACAGCACTCTCTCCAGGCAAACTCTCCTCTCACAGGAAAGTTGTACAGAGTTCTGGAGCTCAGATCCTCCTCCTGGCTGAAAATGAAGGCTGGAAGGGACCCTGTCCAAGAAGCTATGTTGCTTCTGAGGCCCATGCACTCTCCTCTGAGGACTGGTCTCTGTAATACCTGGGATACAAGATGGTGCTCTCACCTGAGTCCCAGCATCAGAGACCTCTTTGGAGGCCAACTGTTCTCATTGATCCTAGGATCCTGGGTGTGCTAGGGTGCCTGCAAAGTGGAGAGTCCTCTGGGGACCATGGGGCCATCCTTTGAGTTCATGCCCAAGGCTGCCCAGGCTAGTGCCGAATAGAATGAACCCTAGCTGCTGGTCAGGCAGTTTTCCTATGTCCTTGTTTCTGCTGGCATAGGCCCCTCCTGGTTGTTTTGGAACAGATGTTGTGTTCCACTCACCAGTGATCCTAAGATCTTGTGTGCACTAGGGTGCCTGTGGGTGTGGAGAGTCCTCTGTGGACTGTGGGACCATCTGCTGAGTTCGTGCCCAAGGTGTCCTAGGGCTGGCACCGACCAGAAGCCCAAATGCTGTTTGAAACAGAAGAGGAGGAGATGCCGTTGTTTTCATCCAAATTTGACAAGGGAGTAACCAATGGAGGTCAACTTATCATCTGACTCCCAAAAAGCCAAATGGTGTGGTATTCAATCAACCTGCTCTACCTCCCCAGCAGAGGCAGCTGCACATGCTCCTTGCTAGCTGCCCCAGTGCTCTGGATTCTTGAAAGAAACACACACACACACACACACACACACACACACACACACACACACACACAAACACACATGCCCACGCACACACTTAGTACAATGTCTGGGCCACTCCCAAACTTCCATGTTACTAATGCCTCCCCTCCAATACTCTGAGTTATTACTTACTAAAATCTGTATTCCATCTTTGCTACCCTAGACACATTTGCGGGGGGGGGGTCTTTGGGGGGTGCTCTTCCTCAACTCTTACATGGCTTGTATTCTGTCTCCTGCCACTCTCAAGTTTGTATCTTATTCCTTCCCCAGGAATGATTCCCCTTCTTCTCCTCTGTTCCTTGTTCAGGAATCTAAAAGTCCCTCCTTTGTCTCCCTGCCCAGTCATTGGCTGCAGACAACTTGACAACTTTACCAATCAATGCCAACTGGAGCAGGGATCCTCAGCGTCTTGCATGGGAGCTGAATCAACACAAGTAGCATTAGAACCAATCCACAACAGCCAAAGCTCTGATATATAATATACCATAAACTAAGCCAACCAGTGAACTCCCCAGAACACAGTCTTTGTTTAGCTTACCTGAATGCAAAGCATCCGGTTCAAAGGTCTTGTAAGTCATGAAGGAAGGCAAAAATGAGAGTGTAGTCAATGGTCTATCTATCTATCTATCTATCTATCTATCTATCTATCTATCTATCTATCTATGTATCTATCTATGTATCTATCTAACTTTTCCAATAGGACAAGAATTTCTGTCTTCTAAAAGTCTCAGTAGGCTCAGAGGAGTAGCATAGAGGAATATTCTGAAGAATTTTCTAATTATTTCCCAAGTCAAGAACACTGTGAACCTGCCAAGTGCTGCTCTGCAGACACAGTGTTTCCCAAGACAGACAAGCTATCTGCCTTCATGGGACTTAGAGCTGGGGGGAAGGACTGATACCATATGTAAGCAGTATAGAAATATGTATTCAAGAGCTCTCTAGTAATGTGAAGGGTATTGGGTAAGGCTGCCTAGACCAGCTTATGTACCACTTGGAGCATTTTTTTATCCTAAGAGACAGAAGAGAACATTTTCAAGTTCAAAGGGATACTGTCTTATTTAGGTTTTCTATTACTGTGATAAGGGCAAGGAGCAAACATGGAGAGGAAAATATTTATTTCATCTTACACTTCCAGGTGATTGTCTATCACTGAGGGAAAAGCCAGGGCTATAGAGAGAATCTCCTGTGCAATATATTGACGCTCTGACTGTCAATAAAATGCTGTTGGCCTATTAGCTTAGACAGGATGTAGGGAGATAGAGTTTGGGTACAGAGAAAGAGTTTCTGGGATAGAGTCAGGCTTGGGAAAATCCTTGCCCTGAGGAAGATGGTCACATGATGCTGATGGCAGGACTTAGACTAGTTTAAATGGGATCATTGAGATATGAGCTAGTGGAAATGAGCCATAGCTATAGGGCCTAGGCATTTATTCATACATGAGTCTCAGAGTTGTTATTTCAGGGAACTTGGGCTCAAGTGGAAAAGCTCCCAGTTACACACAGGGCTAGAGTTCAAAGCTGCAACTGAAGCAGAGGCCATGGAGGGGGGGTTGTTGCAAAGCCTTTTTGGCCTACTTTCTTATAGAACCCAGGACCATCTGACCAGGTTTGGCACCATCAACAGTGGGCTGGCATTCCCACATTAATCATTATTCAAAAAAAATTGCCTGAAAGACTTGTCTAGAGGTCTTTCTTATGGAGCCATTTTCTCAGCTGAGAGCCTGCTCTTTTCCCAAATAACTCAAGTTAGTGTTAAGTTGAAAGAAAGCTAACCAACAGGGATGAGATGACTGACTGTCACATAAGGCACAACAAAGATAACCTGAGCAGAGTAGATACTGCTATGGAGTAGCTTGACAAGCAAACACTATGGGCCGTGTCTCAGGTCTCTGTTGACTTCATGCCTAACAGTCAATACATCCCTTTGTCTCTTCCCAAAATACTGGCTTCATGGTTTTTCTGGTGGCATAGATTCACTAAAGCACTTCTCAATTCTCTGTGTCTGTGGGGAGGGGAGTTTTTTCCATGCGCAGCAAATGTCACTGCTGTGCCCTCTCATTGCTCGGTGGCTGTAAGGCACATCACATTAATGTTCTCAAACCAGCCAAGCATAACCGAGTAGGCTGGTGGAGTCTGACAGGATTCATTTATTACTGAGAAATGAGTCTTTGTGGAAGGGTTTGATCTGACAGACTTGTAAAGAAAAGCCCCTGGAGAGCTTCAGCCTAAACTGCAGAGGTTTACCTTTCTACCCATGGCTTACAGAATCCATTTTCCATACGTACATTCAGGAGAGACCATTTCCTATAGTCTATCCATTTAGAAGACATTTTTAATAATCGAGAAACATCCGTGTTAGAAGGCAGGCCTCTGTGGGGTGGCTAAACAATGACAGAGTGCTGTCATGAGTGAAAAGAACATTCAGAATTCTGAGATGAGTTTTATTCTTGTGGTACTCTCCTGATGGAGGCTGACAGTAGAGGCTGAACGTGAACGGTCCTTATCCTCTGTCTAAAAGCAGACAATAACAGATGTGCAGCTCCCTAGGAATTAAGATGAGAAAATCCACACAATTATTTGATAATTTATTTAGTATGATCATTAGACACTGGCTCTTCAGGATAGTTTAAGGGAAGACCTAAGTTTACTTTCTAAAAATTACTAGTCCAGATTGAAAAACTACAGCTTTTTCTTTTTAATTTTTCTGGTTTCTCAGTGTACTTGTTTTAAAAATCACAGAACTGACACATTTCTTGGGTTAAAAATATGACCGTTGGGGGGGGGGGATATGTTTTATAAACAGGATTTTTAAAAGCCCTTGACACTGAAGTAAGGTAAAGATGATAGCATAGAATTCCTTTGTCTCAGTGTGGGTTTAGCCATATGAACAAAACAAGCAAAAGAATTAAGAAAACTTACCAGGATATATAGTTTTGTGAACTCTTGTAGCAGTTGGAGTGTGGTCAAGATCAACCAACCAGATCCCCCACCCCCACCCCCACGAAGTCCCAGGGACTAAACCACCAACCAAAGAGTACACATGGAGAGATCCATGGCTCTAGCCACATATGTAATAGAGGATTTGAATGGCACTCCCATTGATTTGGCATCAATGGGAGTGGAGGCCCTTGGTCCTGTGAAGGCTCAATGCCCCAGTGTAGGGGAATGCCAGGGTAGTGAGGTGGGAGTGCCTGGATGTGTGGGAAAGCACCCTCATAGAAGCAGGGGGAGGGAGAATGGGATAGGGGGTTTGTGGAAGGGAAACTGGGAAAGGGGATAACAGTTGCAATATAAATAAATAAAATATCCAATAAAAATATTAAAAATCATCATATATGAGAAGAGTAGAGGTTTGGGCAAAGTATATGACTCCTTGCTGACTGTAAGCATTTTCCTGGTAGATTTATAGTCAAGAGAATTTCTGTCTCTTTGTATCTATATATTTTTGTCCATCTTAGCTTTATCTTCTATTTTCAAGGTTGCCTCCTGACACAAGATTGCTTCTGAGATTCAAATAATTGCATCTCTATTCTTGGGTTCAGGAAGGGAATAGTCAGGGTCATACTGCTTTTACAGAGCCTTCTCAGGTGTTAATATACTACCCCAGAAGTTCTGTGACATTGGATTATGTGAGTTTACACCCATGGTTAAATTCTGCTTTATGGAAGGGAGAGACATTTTGGCTAGGTGCATATGTGCACCAAATAAAAGCTGGAGTGAATTAAACAAAAGAAGATAACAGTTACCAGAATCCAAACAGGGGTTGCTACAACTTACCTAATTTCCCCCAACACACTATTTTCTTAAATTATTTTTGAGTTTGTGATGAATGTATGAGAATTAATGCATTTTATATCTGAGTATGGATGGTATGCATATAAACAGTTTATAGAATTGCATAAAATGAAAAGGCAATATTGATCATTGATAGGATTCACAATGTCTTAAGAGAATGGCTGTTATCATTAATTATAAACATCTCAGTAATCTGTCAGTATAATGAAAGGCTATGCCCTAAAATATTTTCCATATATGTATGCACATGCATATATTAGTACATATAATGTATACACACATTCATACAAACATTTGCTCACATGACTCATTTGTTCATAAATGCCAGTATTAGTCATCCAAATTGTAATGGTAAACATTCCTCCACTGAGAATATTATCTGAATAGGTGAATGGAGACAGTAATTAAATATGCCGATAGTTTAGATAGAAGTTCATCCAAGTTACTTTTCAAGAACATGTTAGTGTATACTGAGCTATGTATTTAAGTGTTACCTTCTTGTAGGTGGGAGCCACACCTTTTCTCTTTGCAGATGTTGAAATAAGTGGTCAAAGTAAGAGGTAGGAGATGCCTTTCCCTGAGCTAAATGAAGAATTTATTTAGTTCTTAAAGAAGGAAAAATCAGCCTTCTCAAAGGCTGCTACAGCCTGGAGCAAGAGTGGATGGTTGTTTTTCCTAGACACTTTCTGGTGCAGTCACAGTGACCCCTGTCACTTTGCTCTCCTTCAGGATTGGACTTGATCTTTAACGTTTTTCTGTACTGGAAGCTGGAATATAAAGATTTAACACAGAGGGGAATGAAACATACTGAAACGTTTTGAACACTAGGGCAATCAAACAGCTGTTGGGTTGAAGAGAGAAGCTGATTCATGTTGGAATGGATGGCACCCAGTTATGAGCTTACATGACAGAAAATTACAAGCACTTGAAATATGCCACTGTGAAATGCCAGCCTGACATTTACAGGTATGATGTCCTTAAGCAATCTAGTGATTATCTGTGTTTCCAGAGTGATGCTTTCCTCTCTGGTTTTGTAATACCCTGGTGTGTCTTTGATCACAATTCAGTGCATTGCTAATTTAAAAAACATCTCAAAAGAAAATTAATTTTGATTTCCATGGACATCTGAAGAGTTTCCTCCTTTGCTGGAATGGAGAGTCTAGTCTTTTCAAGTAGCAGCAAGAGTAGCAATTCCCTGTTGGGGTTAAACACAATTCTGACAAGACTACAAAATAAAAGCATATCCCCTCTATGTCCAGTAATGTCTGAAGCATTGTACACATATTATCTCATGAGGCCTAGTGAGGCCTATTGTGTTATTAGAGTCAGTGAGGCTGAAGCACCATGAGGCAAGAGCTTATGATCTCTGGGTGGGTGTCTTAGTCAGGATTTCTATTCCTGCACAAACATCATGACCAAGAAGCAAGTTGGGGAGGAAAGGGTTTATTCGGCTTACACTTCCACATTGCTGTTCATCACCAAGGAAGTCAGTACTGGAACTCAAGCAGGTCAGGAAGCAGGAGCTGATGCAGAGGCCATGGAGGGATGTTCTTTACTGGCTTGCTTCCCCTGGCTTGCTCAGCCTGCTCTCTTATAGAACCCAAGACTGCCAGCCCAGAGCTGGTCCCACCCACAAGGGGCCCTTGATCACTAATAAGAGAAAATGCCTCACAGCTAGATCTCATGGAGGCATTTCCCCAACTAAAGCTCCTTTCTCTGTGATAATCCAGCTGTGTCAAGTTGACACAAAAACTAGCCAGTACAATTGACCCCTTGTCAACTTGGCACACAAATACATCACTAGTAAGCGTCAATCCTTAGTTCTTACTCAACCCCAAGATCATAAATAACTTTAAAAGTCCCACAGTCTTTACATATTAAAAGCTCAGTCCCTTTAAAATATCCAATATCTTTTGAAATAAAAAGTTCTCTAAAATTCAAAGTGTCTTAACTGTGGGCTTCACTAAAATACATCCTTCAAGAGGGAAAAATATCAGGGCACAGTCATAATCAAAAGCAAAATTCAATCTCTAACCATCCAATGTCTGGGATCCAACTCACGATCATCTGGGCTCCTCCAAGGGCTTGGGTCACTTCACTAGCCATGCGTTTTGTAGCACACACATTGTCCTTTAGGCTCCAGATGCCTGTACTCCATTGCTGCTGCTGTTCTTGGTGGTCATCTCATGGTACTGGCATCTCCAAAATGCTGCTGTCTTCCACTATAACTAGGCTTCAACACTAGCCTCTCATAGGCTCTCTTCATGGTGCCAAGCCTCAACTTGCATGATCCCTTCAGTCCTGGGCCATCAATTGCAACTGAAGCTGCATCTTCACCAATGGCCTTCCATGGCCTCTCACAGTGCTTACGTGGCCTCAGCTGCTCTGAAAGACCCCTTTATGCCTTCAAAACCAGTACCACCCAAGTAACTCTTACACATTACCAAGTCCAGTCACAGCCCAAGGTATAACCAAGGCTATCTCTGGAACACAGCCTCCTTGTACTTTCAGAAAACATTTCCCAGAAGATGTCACCTCAATGATGCTGGTCTTTTTTTTTTTTTTTTTTTTCATGGTTGGCTTCATTTATTTTATTAACAGCCATTTGGAAGTTCTCTTTGTGCAATGTATATTTAAGCCTTTTGCCTGTTTTTCTCCTGTTGAGTTTTCTTTTTTTTCAACTTTTATTAGATATTTTCTTCATTTACATTTCAAGTGTTATCCAGAAAGTTCCCTATACCCTCCCCCCTCCCGGCCCTGCTCCCCTACCCATCTGCTCCCACTTCTTGGCCCTGGCGTTCCCCTGTATTGGGGCATATAAAGTCTGCATGACCAAGGGGCCTTTCTTCCCACTGATGGCCAACTNGGGACATCTGGGTTCTTTCCAGTTTCTGGCTATTATGAATAAGGCTGCTATGAACATAGTGGAACATGTGTCCTTGTTACCAGATGGAATATCTTCTGGATATATGCTCAGTAGAGGTATTGCAGGATCTTCTGGTAGTACTATGTCCAATTTTCTGAGGAACCGCCAGACTGATTTCCAGAGTGGTTGAACCAGCTTGAATTCCCACCAACAATGGAGGAGTGTTCCCCTTTCTTCACATCCACGCCAGCATCTGTTGTCACCTGAATTTTTGATCTTAGCCATTCTTACTGGTGTGAGGTGGAATCTCAGGGTTGTTTTGATCTGCATTTCCCTGATGATTAAGGATGTTGAACATTTTTTCAAGTGCTTCTCAGCCATTCGGTATTCCTCAGTTGTGAATTCTTTGATTAACTCTGTGCCCCAATTTTTAATGGGGGTATTTGATTTTCTGGTGTCCACCTTCTTGAGTTCTTTATATATATTGGATATCAGTCCCCTACTGATTTAGGATTGGTAAAGATCCTTTCCCAATCCGTTGGTGGCCCTTTTGTCCTGTTGACAGTATCTTTTGTCTTACAGACACAACTGGCCAAAAAAAAAATCAATAAAATGATTTGCATACTCATAGATTTCATAGATTGGTGCCTAGCCTAATCACCATCAAAGAGGCTTCTCTTGGCAGCTGATGGGAGCAGACATACAGACCCACAGTCAAACATTAGGTGACACTCTGGGAGACCTGTGGAAGAAGGGGAAGAAGGATTGTAGGAACTAGAGGGGTTGAGGACAACAGGGGTACACAGCCCACAGAATCAACTAAGCAAGGCTTACGGGGGTAGGGTGGTGGTGGAGTGAGCTCACAGCACCTGAAGCGGCTATGCCAGAGCCTGCATGGGTTTGCACTTGGTCCTTGTGTATATGCTGTGGTTATTTAACTTTTAAGATTTTGCTGAACAGTATGAGTAGGGGTATCTCTGACTTTTTTGCCTGTTCTTAGACTCTTTTCCTCCTACTGGGTTCCCTCATCCAGTCTTGATATGAGGGTTTATGCCTAGTCTTATTGCATCCTGTTATGCCATATGCAGTTGAAATTCCTGGGAGGTCAGTTCTTCCCTGAAAGAAACTAGAGGTACAATAGACCTGGGGAAGAGGGGAGGTGGAAAGGAGAGTGAGAGGAGTGGATGGAAGGGAGGCTTCAGTAGCGACATAATGCATGAATCTTAACAAAAGATAGTTTTATGTATTCAAGGCAAGGTGGATGAAGAATTAGTTTTTGTTGTCTTGTTTTCTTGGCACCTCAGAAATGAGGACTAAACCGAGAGCCTTGCTTTTTGCTAGGCAAGCACCCTACCACTGAGTGCTCTCAATAGCATGTTGAAGATTTCTTTTTTTAAAAAATTAGATATTTTCTTTATTTACATTTCAAATGTTATCCCCTTTCTTGGATTCCCCTCCAAAAAACCCCTATCCCCTCCCCCCACCCATCAACTCACCCACTCCTGTTTCCCAGACCTAGCAATCCCTATACTGGAGCATCAAGCCTTCTCAGGACCAAGGGCCTCTCCTCCCATTGATGACTGATTAGGCCATCCTCTGCTATATATGCAGCTAGAGCCATGAGTCCCACCATGTGAACTCTTTAGTTGGTGGTTTAGTCCTTTGGAGCTCTGGGGGTACTAGTTAGTTCATATTACTTTTCCTCCTATGGGGCTGCAAACCCCTTCAGCTCCTTGGGTCCTTTCTCTAGCTCCTTCATTGGGGACATTGTGCTCAGTCCAATGGATGACTGTGAACATCCACTTCCATATTTGTCAGGCACTGGCAGAGCCTCTCAGGAGACAGCTGTATCAGGCTTCTGTCAGCAAGCACTTGTTGGCATCCACAATAATGTCTGGGTTTGGTGATTGTATATGGGATGGATCCCCAGGTGTGGCAGTCTCTGGATGGTTATTCCTTCAGTCTCTGCTTCTATGGGTGTTTTGTTCCCCATTTTACGAAGGATGGAAGTATCCTCACTTTGGTCTTCCTTCTTTTTGAGTTTCATGGGGTTTGTGAATTGTATCTTTGAGCTAATATCCACTTATCACTGAGAACATATCATGTGTCACCCAGTTATTTCTTCCTCCACAGCCATCACCTTTACCATAAGCATATTCATCTTTCCTCAGATGTATGATAAATTTCAAAATTCTGTCCTTGAAGCTGCAGTAACAGTGGTGTGAACAAAACGCAGTGCTTAACATCCTCCAGTTACTCTTTAGAGCCCCCTAGTGACTCTCAAAGACATCTTGCTATACATGTTTTATAAAACATGCCTGGGTTTCCAAGTCTATCATCATCTTGATCTTGCAAGTTGAGATACAGTGGCCCTCATATGGGCAGTCTTCGGTAGCTGATTAAGCAGACAAACCCTAAGGAGTAACATTAGCCCCATAATGAAGAAGACCCCTGAGAGCTGGCTGCTTATGAAAGGTAAACCAATCCTCATTGGAGCTGAATCTGTGGGCACCGCCTCCTGCACTGCCCACTGATCAAGCCATTGAGAAGTTTCTGTCATTCATAAGACACACAAGACTGTGATGCTCAGATGCCAACATGCGACCCTCAGCGGCTTTTCATTCTTCCAAATACTCATCTTATGTATTTCCTTGGGCTCTTCCAGGTCTTGAAACTGCCCCCTGCACAGTCCCTTCCCTATGCTCCCTCTTGCATGTTCCTTACTCTTTAGGTTCCAACACAAATAACTTCCCTTCTGAAACTTGAGACCTTGACCACTCCTTTCAAACAATGGCATTTTCTCTAGTTTGTATTCATCATTTACTCTTTCATAATTTTCCTCAGAAATTTAAAATCATGTCTGAAACAATGTTTTTGGTTCATTTATTTCAAAAATGGGGTACACTTCGCAAGGTCAGGATTCTTGCGATGCTTGAAAAGCACCATGCTTCTACTGTCTTTTCATTATTAATATTATTAAATCTATTTTTACAGTCCAGTCATTATCCCCGTCCCGGCCCATCCTCCGAATGCTCTCTTTACCCCCCTTCACCCCACCCCACCCCACCCCACCTCCCCACTCCCTGGGGCCTCAAGTCTCTCAAGGGTTTCTACTGCTTTTTCCTGGATGTGGAACTTTTGCAGGACATCTTCATCTTGAAAAGTCTTCTGCACACACACCTGCAGGGGAGTCTTCTTACTTGCATTCAGAAAAAAAAGCCTAAGAAATCGGGTTTTCTTTCCATGATCCATAAAGACGCTGTGTCTTTAGATACCTAACAGGACCAGGTGGTGGGTAAACAACTGTTTCTTTGTGTGAATACTTGGGAGATGTTCTCATAAATCTTCATTTCTTATTCCAGACCATCAATTTTATCTTTCAAGAAGAAAGCAAAACTGATGAGTCATCTCTCAGTAATCAAATTTATGGCAGCCAATTGCATTTTTCAATAGCTTTTATCTAATTGGGTTGAGGATGTCTAAGAAACATAAAGCTTTTATGGGGAAGGACAAGACTTTAATTCATGCCACCTCATGATTCTCTGTCTGTTCATCAAAGTGACACCAGTGACTTCTAATACAGCCGTGCCACCCAGACAATGGCATTTGTAGGATGACACTTTAGGCTTTCACTCTTTAAATCATTCTCTTCTTAGTTACACATAAAACCCGTTGCCTCAATTCTTTTCAAAGACATATATACTCAAAACATCAGCACCTTTAGTCACAGAGTCTTTTTTATTCTATCTTCAACTTTATTACCTATTTAATTAACTTATTCTTTTTCCTTATTATTGGTTATTTTATTTATTTTCATTTCAAATTAACTTATTTTTTAATTGAAATTATTTTCATAAAATACATTCTGATCATACTTTCTTCCCCCTCTACTTGTCCCAGACCATTCCTGTTCTCCCAACTCTTCTCCCCTTCCTTCCTTCCTTTCAAAACACAGACACAGACACACACACACACACACACACACACACACACACACACACACACACACTAATCCCCCAAACAAAGAGGGAAACCAAAGTATACAAGCAAAGGACCAGTGAGTCGTGTGTGTGTGTGTGTGTGTGTGTTGCTTTGTATGTTTTCTTCTTTTTAAAATCCTTATTTTGTTTGCTGTTTGTTTACTTGAGTGAGTGAGAGAGAGAGAGAGAAAGAGAGAGAGAGAGAGAGAGAGAGAGAGAGAGAGAGAGAGAGAGAAAGTGAATATGGAGCTGGGTAGATTAAGGGTGGGAAGGATCTGAGAGGAATTCAGGAGGGGAACAATGATTAAAATATATTGTATGAAAAAAATTCAATCAAGTAAAAAAATATAAAAATGCCCCATCAAACCAATAAAATATAAAATGTCTACAAAAATACCATTGAGGTTGTTTTGTGTATCCCAATTACTCCTGGGCCTGAACTTACCTGAAGAGTTATTATATACCCGGTGAGACTCAATTGAAACAAACCTAATTTTTCCTTTGTAAGCTAGCTTCAGCTTTTATATTTGTCACATAGGGGTACAGTTCCTGGCTGTTAAATGTGTCATTCTGGAATTGCTGTGTCTCTTTAATTTTATATAACTGAGGTAACGTTGTGTGCTCAAGTCTGTAGAATTTTTCTAAAATTTTGTACCAAATGCCACTACTACTGTTATCTGGGAAAGAAGCTTTGTTTTCAACCTTCATGATAAATATTAGGTGAAACATGGCATCACATTGATTACTCTTTTTGAAAGATAAATTTTTATTATGTTTTATTTGTGCATGTCACCTGTGCGCAGCTTCCATTGAGGCAGGAAGGGGCCATCGAATCTTCAGGAGTTGTAGTTGTAGCCAGCTGAGAGTCTCCTTATGTGATTGTTGAGATGTGAACTCAGATCAGCTGGAAGAGCAGCAAGTACTCTGAACCTCATCCTCAACCTCTTCTTGATTAAATGCTACTATCGACTACTTTTGTTACTTTTGACTCTATCTACAGAGCTGAGTTCTGAATATCAAAGTTAACATTAAGTTACTAGTTTTCTTCTCAGAGTAACAGTATATTACATAGCTTGTTAGTTTTTCAATTTAGCCTTCCTACATACTCATCATAAATAAAACCATAATGGCTCTACCAAGTGATGCTTTTCTTCCCTCTTTTGATTCTTGGGCTATAACTTTTGAGTATTTCTGAGTTGAGCACTTTACATTGAAGGCAGATTAAGGGCATTGTAAATAGTCTGAAGCCATGGATGCTATTTTTGAATATCTATTTTTATTTTGATTCATCTCATCTCTTGCTTCACTCTGGGTGCCTTTTCAGTCCACCATTAAATATGTGTGCTGCTGCCTTAATAAAGTGCTTCAGATGTCTATTAGGAAAAGTCATCTTAGGCTCAAAGCTCAGAGGAGAATTTTAAGCTGCTGATAGCTCTCTATATTGAGGGCAAAGTCCTCTAAGAGTGGAACTTGTGGCAATTCTGAAAAAAGGCACAGTGGGGAGCTGTAATGACTATATAACTCTCTGACTTAAAATATGGCTTGGAGGCCCCAGGCTGCGAGAGTCTATGAAAGCAGAACTTAGGAAAAATTCTCCTCTCACCTGCCAGGGAGGCACTCTCAGGAGGGGGAATTGCCTTGGAGTCTGCTATTTTTGCCTTCTCTGCAACTACTCCCCCTTTTAAAGTAACAGTGGCCTCAGCTTTATGTGTAGACCTGACCTTGGAGATTTGAAGCCAGCTTTGTCTGGGAGGAGCAGACATTACTCATGTAGTCACATTGAGTAGGGCAGAGCTGATGTGTGGACAGGTCAGGCTGAGTGACATGGGTGTATAACATCTGCTATAACTCTCAGGATATACATTGCAGTTTAGTCTTTCTACATGTTCATCATAAATAAAACCATAATTCCTCTGCCCAGTGATGTTTTTCTTTCCTCTTTTGATTCTTGTGCTATAACTTTTGAGTATTTCTGATTTGAGTATATATATATATATATATATATATATATATATATATATATATGTGTGTGTGTGTGTGTGTGTATCTTATATTACAAATTGTTTATAAAATGTCTCTTACAAAGGTTCATGTGTTGACAGATTAGTCCCCCAGCAAGTGGTGCCATCAAAAGGCAATTGGATCACCAGGGTGCTTACATTATCAATGGCTCATCCATAGACACATGAGCTCTCAGGAGGGTGGGCCTGCTCAGAGGAAGAAGGTTACTGTGCTGTGCCTCGAAGGGTCTACCTTGTCTCTGGTTCCTTTTCATTTGTAATTCTGATTGGGCTGCTGTGGGCAGAGCTGTTTTCTCTGTACTCTCACAACCAAGGCCTTCTAACTTGCCTCAATCCCAAAGCAATGGCACCATCTAACCAAGGACTGCTACACCATAGAGCCAAAATAAAGCCTTTCCTTTGTTCAAGTTGCTTTTATCATATGCTTTATCTAATCAGGGAACAGAATGAAACAGTTAGTTTACAGGTTTGAATATATGGTTGTCTAGGCTATTTTTCTTCCTTCTTATATTTTTATTGTTTTTAACATGCTTAGAGGCTCTCCAGGATACAAGCCTGAAGCACAACCCAAATTAGGAAGAAACCAGCATAGTAATTCTCTATCTGGTTGAAAATTTGTTCATACTAAGAGAATTTACCATTAGATGTTTTCATCTGTGTATTCTCCTATTTTCTTGTATATTTTAACCATACTATAATAAAAATAATTTATGTGTAGGAAAGGATAATTTTCTCCATATAATGTGTAATAATCTTGGACATGTGAAAGGATTTGCTTTTTAAAAATTCTCAATATTTAAAACTAATTCTTCCTTTTTTTTAGTTTAGCGAGATGAATTATGGATAGCAGGTAAAGCTGACGTTGATGGTTTTAAGGTTCTCAGACACTTAAATTTTATCTATATCAAAAGACAATTCTGTAAATGAGTAATATTCATCACAAAATTCATGGACACTTCATAGTGTTTTCAGCCTAGTAGATATGTAATGCCGTAAGTTTTAAAAATTGGCAAAAAGCCAATGATAAAAGCTGCTGGCATGTAAGTAGATACTGTGTAGGAGTCTTGGCAGCTGGCTGCATTATGGAAGAGATATACTAAGTATTTAAAAGCATGACTGCCCAAACAAGCTGCGCAGGATTGATGAATAGACATGGCAAAATGAATGGGGAAAATCCTACAAGACCTCAACCCCACACAAAGAGCTACAGGCAAAGAAAAAGTGCTAAGAATGAGAGTAATAGTCTACTCCAAGGACAAACACACCAACTGGTTATCCCAAACCAAGTGGTCAGCTGTGAAAACATGTATACAACATTCTATAGGGTATACTTAGGAGTATGCACTTATACATATACATACATCTGTGTGTCACCATAATCTTTGAAAAAAGGCCTCTACTTTGAAAGAGACAAGGAGTGGTATATGGGAGGTTTCCAGGGTGGAAAGAAATGTTGTAATTATAATTTCAAAACATAAAATATATGCTAATGGAGAATAGCACACAGACAGAAGTCAAACCAATCTAAACATCAAATACCATAATGCTGTAGACTTTAACAGATTTGAAATGCAGGAGAGATGCCTCAGTGCTTAATGCAAAAGCATGGAGTTGTAGGAAATGATGCTCTACTGCTACATCAAACCCCTCTTCCTCTGCTGCTTTCATCAAGCACCGGAGCCGGTTATGGTGATTCACACATAGGTGACTGACTGTGCATCTGAGAATCAACAGGCACTAGGTAAAGTTGAGAAGGAAGTAGAATTCTAGAGGGAGCTGTCTAAGCAGAAGTCACCTTCTGTGGCACACCAACAGCATGGGCACAGCCCTTCTGTTGGGGGTTTGACATTGTACTAACCCTTGTTGCAGGGTGACTCTTCCACACTTGAGATTTTGCCAGGTGATGTCACTTCTGTCCTCTTTAAATTGTAACTGTTGTTCCCAAATACTCCTCGGAGTGTCGTATATATCATGGATAGATTTTTCCGATTCATTTATTCATTTATTCTTTCATTCATTCACTTTACATCCTGATTGCTGCCTCCCACCTCCTCTTGCTCCCCTCACACAGTCCCTCCATTTCCTATCCCCTTCTTCTCTGAGAGGATGGGGCTCTTGGTCTAGAATATCATGTCTTTGCAGGGCTAGGCATATCCTCTCCAACTGAGGCTAGACAAGGCATCCCTGTTGGGGAATGGATTCCATAGACAGGAAACAGCTTTAAGGACAGCTCTTGCTCTAGTTGCTGGGGGACCCATAGGAAGACCTAGCTGCACATCTGCTATATATGTAACAGGGGCCTCTGTCCAGCCCATGTATGCTCTTTGGTTGGTGGTACAGTCTCTAAGAGTCTCCAAGGGTCCAGATTATTTGACACTATTGGTCTTCCTGTGGGGTTCCTATATCCTCCAGGGCTTCCAATCCTTCCTTCAACTCTTCCATAAGACTCTCCAACTCTGTCCAATGTCCAATATTTGGCAGTAGGTCTCTGCATCTGTTTCAGTTACCTACTGGGTGAAGCCTCTCAGAGGACAGTTATGTTAGGCTCCCATTTGCAAGCAAAACACAGTATCATTAATAGTGTCAGGGATTGGTGCTTGCCCTTGGGATGGGTCTCAGGTTGAGCCAAATTTTGGTTAGCCATTCTCTCAGTCTCTCTTCCATCTTTGTTCCTGCATTTCTTGTAGACAAGACTAATTTTGAGTTGAGAGTTTATTGGGTAGGTTGCTGTCCTTATCTCTCCACTCGGGGTTCAGCCTGGCTACAGGAGGTGGCCACTTTTAAGTTCCATATTACCACTGCTAGGCGTCTCAGGTAGTCACCCCAATAAAGTCCTGGGAACCTCCCACATTCCAGGTCTTTGGTCCTAGAGATACTACACACGCCCAACACCACGAGGTACCGATTTCCATTCATTCTCATGGTTCTCATTCTCTGGCCTTCTCTCCTGTCTCTTCCCATACTTGATCCTGAAAGCCCCATTCCTCTCCACATCTCCTTCCTAATCAGGTTGCCTCCCTCCATCTGCCTCCTATGAGTATTTTATTCCCTCTTCTAAGTGATATTCACACCTCCTTGCTTTGCTTTACTTCTTGTTTAGCTTCCCTGGGTTCGTAGAGTGTTGTGTGGGTATCCTGTACTTTTTGGTTGATATCCACGTATATGTGAGTACGTATCATGAATGTCATTTTGGGGCTGAGTTACCTCACTCAGGATGATATTCTCTATTTCTATCCATTTGACTGCAAAATTATGTCCTTGTTTTTAATAGTTGAGTAATATCCCACTGTGAAATAATATTTTAGGTATCCACTCTTCATTCAAGGGGCATCTGGATTGTTTCCAGTTTCTGGCTATTATGAATAAAGCTGATGTGATTATACTGGAGCACATGTCCTCCTGGTATGTTAGAGCATCTTTGGGTATATACCCAGAAGTGGTATAGCTGGATCTTCAGGTAGAACTATTCCCAATTTTCTGAGAAACTGCCAGATTGATTTCTAGAATAGTTGTACTAGTTTTCAATTCCACCATCAGTGGAGGAGTGTTCCCCTTGCTCTACAACCTCAACCTCATGTGCTGTCACTTGAGTTTTTGGTCTTAGCCATTGTAATGGGTGTAAGAGGGAATCCCAAGGTCTTTTTGATTTGTATTTCCTTGATGACTAAGGATGTTGAACATTTCTTTAAGTATTTCTTGGCCATTCCTGATTCCTCTGTTTAGAGTTTTCTGTTTAACTCTGTGCCCCACTTTAAAATTGGGTTATTTGGTTTGTTGATTTCTAACATTTTGTGTTCTTTATATATTTTGAGTATTAGCCTTCTGTTAGATGAAGGGTTGGTGAAGATCTTTCCCCAATATGTAGGTGTTGTTTTGTCCTATTGACAGTGTTGTTTGCCTTACAGAAGTATGAGGTCCCATTTATCAATTGTTGATCTTAGAGCCTGAACCAATGGTGTTTTCTTCAGGAAATTGTCTCCTATACCAACGAGTTCAAGCTAGTCCCCAGTTTCTCATCTATTAGATTTAGTGCATCTGGTTTTATGTTGGGGTCTTTGATCCACTTGGACTTGAGTTGTGTGCAGGGTGATAAATATGGATCTATTTGCATTCTTCTACATGCAGACCACCAGTTAGACCAGCACCATTTGTTGAAGATACTTTCTTTTCCATTGTACGTTTTTGGCCTACATGAAGTTGTTATGCATGTTTTTATTCTGCCATTAGGCACATAGAGGCAGATTAAACATAGATTGTCAAAGATTGAAGTCATGAAGAGTCTGGACCCACCTGAGAGGTGAATGTTTTGGAGAGCTACCTAGCTTGGCAGTAGACATATGGTTATCTAGAACTTGCCTTATAGTCTTTTAAGTAACATAAAAATGTGTTTGAAAATAAATTAATCTCAGCTAAGAATTTTCTAAAGAAACTTTTGATTACTTTTATTTTCCATTATTATTCAAATATTTTTTTAGTTTTTATTTTTCTTGTTGGATATTTTCTTTATTTACATTTCAAATGTTATTTCCTTTCCTGGTTCCCCCCCCCCGAAACCACTTAAACCACCCCCTGCAGCCTCTATGAGAGTATTCTCCCACCCACCCACTCACTCCTGCCTCCCCACCCTGACATTCCCCTTCAATGGGGGGTTCCAGCCTTCATAGGACCAAGGGCCTCTCCTCCTATTGATGCCAGACAAGGCCATTCTCTATTACATATGCAGGTAGAGCCATGGGTCCCTTCATGTGTACTCTTTGGTTGGTGGTTTAGTCTCTGGGAGCTCTGGGGGGGGAGTGGTCTGGTTGGTTAATATTGTTGTTATTCCTATGTGGTTGCAAACCTCTTCAAATATTTTTAATGGTTACTTTTTAAAACTAAATTTATTTACCCCCTATACAACACAATTTCAGCCCTTCCTCTCCTCCTAGTACAACCTCACTTAAGTCTTCTTCTGATTCTCCCTTCTTGTTCTCTTTTGAGAAGGGGAAGCCCCACTCTGGGTCTTGAGCCCCCAACCAACCCCCCACCATGTATGCCAATCTGCTGTGGGACTAGGCACATCCTCTCCCATTGAGGCCAGACAAGTCTGTCCATTTAGGGACATGAGATCCCTAGGCAGACAGGCAGACAAGTCTGTCCATTTAGGGACATGAGATCCCTAGGCAGACAGGCAGACAAGTCTGTCCATTTAGGGACATGAG
>LR751403.1:0-21124 GCA_902729485.2 Mus minutoides | reverse complement strand
TTCAAGATTGTTTCTTTTAAGACTGTGGCACACCGGAATTTAAACATTTCTCCTGTGTTTGTCTTGACATCTCATCAAAAAATCCAATTTACTAAAAAACGACCAGGTCCACTGTCATCTCTGTCACTTAAGGCACTTGAGACTCTTACAACAGAGTGGATTTTTCCCCAGTAAAAAGAATGTTTAAATTTCTTAGACTTTAGGACCAGAAGTTGAATTTTGGAAACAGTGATTGAAGCAACACCACCCCTATGATGGTTTGTACATGCTCATCCCACGGAGTGGCACTATTAGAAGATGTGGCCTTGTTGGAGTAGGTGTGTCACTATGGGTGTGGGCTTTAATACCCTTATCCTAGCTTCCTGGAAGCCAGTTTTCTGCTAGCAGCCTTCAAATGATGATGTAGAACTCTCAGTTCTTCTAGCACCATGCCTGCTTGGATGCTGTCATGTTCTTGCTTTGATTATAATGGACTGAACCTCAGAACATGTAAGCCAATCTCAATTAAATATTGTCCTCATAGGAGTTGCCTTGGTCATGGTGTCTGTTCACAGAAGTAAAACCCTAACTAAGACAACCCCCTTCTACCTTGCCTACTTAACTACATTTCTGTGAATTTATTTGGTGCTGTTTTATATAAACAATTATCTGGATATGTCTTCACATACTTACTTTTTTTTTTAATTCAAGGAAGTTTAAAATGTTATCCTTCACAAGAACTACTAACTACATAGAAACTGCTTTACAAATTCCCCTTTAAGTAAGTGGTGAAACTTTTTAAAGTTCTTATTTTGGAGAATTTCAAACATGGGCACTGTATCTACATCACTCTAGCCCTTTCCTCTTCGTCTCTAATTCCTCTCTCCCCTTCCCACACCCACAATCTCATCTGTAAGTATTATTGTTACACACACACACACACACACACACACACACACACACACACTGAGTCCATTTAGCTTTGCTCAAATTTACACGAGTCCAAGACTGACCAGTTGGCACTGGACAACCTATGTAAGTATCCCAGAGGGCAACTGGTTCACTTTCTCTCAATAAGCGCTTACTTAGCTGCCATTTACTTCTGGTAGCTCTTCACTTGGGGTGGTGGTGGTGGTGGTGGTGGAAATAGCATTTAAAATGTTCCTTTATTTTATATTTATGAGCATTTTGCCTGCATGTATATATGTGCAATGCATGTTTGCAGTGCCCATGGACCCAGAGGGCATGTCTGATCCCGTGCATGGACCCACCTCTCTACCTCTCCATCTCTCCACCTCTCCACCTCTCCACCTCTCATCATGTGTTTATCAGGAAAAGTTAGTGAACCCACCTGGAAATACTCTTGTGCAGTTTGTTTCCATGGAGTCCCCCGACAGCCTACACACACAGGTATTCTTTCACTTCCTGGCCCTCCGAATTTCTAATCTAGAAGGACTGAGTGAGGTTTGAAATTTAGCATCTTAAAAAAATCCTTAGAGGTTTCCCTCATGTCTCAAGATATTTTTTTTCCCTAGTGTAAACATTTGACAGATATCAGCTGCCATTATGCTATGGCAGGATGCAAGCACATTTTGAATTTTTCTCATGTGGGAATCTTTGTTTTACTTTTAATCAACATATTATTGAAAAAGAAACCTATCAATGTAGGGCTAGCAAGAGGATTCAGTAGGTAAAGACACTTGTCAGGCAAGCATGGTGATCTGAGTTTGATCCCTAGAGACCAAAAACGGTGAAAGAAATGACTGAGCCCACCAAATTGTCCTTTGATTTCTATGTGCATACTGCGCTCCCATAACATACACACACAATTAATAAAGAAGATTTAAAAATCATATCTATAAAGGAAGGCACAAGTATAAGAGCCTTTTTATTTTCCCAGTGGAAGGTAATACGGTATACATGTCCATTACAATTAACCACAAAGGAGACTTATTTGAAAAAAAACTACCATTTATCTAAACAGATAGAGATATCTGTATATTTGACTGTAATTGCTATAGAATATTTGACTGCAAGTGGACAATATGTTTAGAGAATCAAGTTATTAAGTTTCTCTGGGTATTACAATTATATTTAGAAAAAATTAGCCAGTTTTAAAAAAAAAATAAAGGTGCTAAGCTTAAAAGGTTGCTCACTGTTTATGCTATACACCCAAATGCCAGAAAGGCTATTAGAACTAAAAGCATTTCTGCATGTATTAGCTTAAAAAATAAATAATCGTTCCTACACATTTTGTATCTAGCACATCATTAGCGTGTTTCAAAGTCGGCCACCCACTGCGTTAAGAGAGGGGGATTCTCAGCAGGAAAGTGTGCAGATGAATCCTTATGAATACATCTACAAATATTTCTTAAAAAATGAGGTTGCTGTTAGTGGAATCAACTCATCTCTAGGTACAGACTCTTCTATTTATAGCACCCATCCAGGGCTTAGAAGGAGAGCGGACAAGATCAGTAGCTCCTTTGCTTCCAGTGGTGGTACCTCAGTCTGTTTTCCCGAGTTCCCCATATCTGCTAATTACAGGGCCTCCATTCCCTCCCCAAAGAATCTTCCTTCTGATTCCTGAGATCCTGTCAAAGGAGATGTCAGCTGCCTGGAGAGATTCAAAGAGCTAGCATGGCATACAGTTCTTTTGTTTCCCAACCCCTGCTGTCTAAATGGTTGCTGCATCTTAGGGAAGGCAGACCATGATGGCTGATACTTTTCACTGTTTCTTGCTGAAAGTTATCCAAGCATAAAAATAAAAGGAAAGAGAACGGGAAGACGAAATACCTAGAAAGCGAACTCAGAGAAACCTTGTCTTCATTAACACACTGTGAAGAGACAGGCCTGGAAAAAAGTTCTACTGAAGGATTTGTGGTTGTTATATGAAACGATTCAACTGCACAATCTAACCAAGAGGCAAAAACAATAACAAGAGCGATAATAACAGTTTTGGGACATATGCTATAGAGCTGTGAAAGGGGAACTAATACAAAAAACTGGAAATCCACAAGCAAAATAAATTATGTTTCTTTTTATGCTGTGATCTGCTCAATTTTGTGAATGTTTCATGGAGAAAATTAATTTATACTTCCATTGGCTTCTCTCCTTCTCTCCCTCCCTCTCTCCTTCCTTCATTCCTCCTCTCTCTATTTTAAAGTTAAGATTCACTTTATGAAAAAGCTTTCATTGGTGAGAAAAATCTGATTAGAATTTTCATCCCAGAAGCACACGAGGGTGTCCTTTCCCGGCCAACATGCTTTCTGTTACTTTTGCCTTCAGTTCTTATAAAACAGCCTCAAAAACATTGCTTTCAAGTAAGGAATTTTAGAAAAATGTCAAAGTCCAAAGGCTGAGCTAGCTGGGTAGAAAGTACCATACCTAAAGAGGCTGAAAGCTATCTGAATGTCTGTCTGGTCTAAACACGCCACACGCACGCTGGGAACAGAAACGGGCAGATACGGAACACATAATTGGCTGAGGTTGACTCAGTCAGTGGTGGGCCAATAGCAAAATGGTGGAGTGCGGTACAAAGAATCGTGGGGCTTGGGAAGAACAACACGGATGGAATTGATAGGGGGGAAACAACCAATGCGCTGTTTGATAGATGACTGTGTTCTTTCGGCGTTTAAATTGGCCTCTTCCTAATTAAAAAATATCTCAGGGTCTGAAGATTAGATTTTGTGTTCAAACAGCAATTTCATAATGGATTTTTATCACCGTGCTAAGTGCAGAATTAGCCGTTTTGAGTCTCTTGCACGGCAAGGACACTTTGGTCAGGACTTAATATAGCAGAATCAGTAAGAGCCTTGCTTATGGAGCGCCAGAGCGCCCGGATAATTTCTTGTAAAGATAATGTGCTATTCGGAGGCTATTTAGGGCTGGGAGAGGTGGTATAAGATCTTAAAATGAGATTTTAACTGCTATTAAGAAGGAACAAGATTCTCTAAAAACATTTAGGTTAGGAAAGTACCTTCCGTCATTCCCTGGCCTTTGGCACTGCTCTGAGACATCCGGTTTTCACCTGGTCTTTACCCCAGTGCACTCACCTGTTGCCAGGAAAGAGGAACTGAGCACGCAATGTAGATGGTTGCTCTCTATGGGCATTAAGAGCTATTTACAGACTTCTGTGGGTGAAATCGTACTCCTTCAAACACAAGGAATAGGAAAGAGCAACTCTCTAGAAAAGTACCCATCTATAAACCCACCACATTCTTTGTGACTATTGCTGCAATCTTATGTTAAATTTGCAGTAAAAATAATACCTTTTTGCAATTTCTGAATTATGTCACAGTTTCCTGCCTGTAAAACTTTTATGCTCCAATTTTAGGTGTGGGGAAAAGTAAAATAATAATAATAATAATAATAATAATAATAATAATAATAATAATAATAGTTTTTACCTCTAAACCCACTAATTCAGCAGGCTTGCCTTTAAAGGACAGCTTTGTTTGTCATTGAGAACACTGTAGACAACATTTAGAGTTATTCCGAATCCTCTTATAGAGAGCCAACAGTTAGGTGATTATTGATTAACTAGTTAGTTAATTAATGTGTGTGTGCATGCACACACAATGCATAGCATTCATGTGGAGGTCCGAGAACAGCTTGAAGGAGTTACTTCTCCCACAAGAGGGCTCTGTTGTTCCCCATGTCTATGAGTCATTCTCTAGTTTTCTTTCTGACCCTGGAGCTGCGCATTGAAAACACATAGTCTTTGTTAGCCGGGAAGTTGCTATACTTTGTAATAAGGAGGGACTTGGAGGAACACTGAAGGGTCTCTGACCTGTTCTTGACGCTCCTCACTTTCTTCTTCCTCTTGTTGAGGCAATAAGGACTTTCAAGGTGTTTACCTTCTTGCGTAATCCCTTGGTGGGTCCAGCGCCTGTGTGAGCATTGGTCTTCCCAGCGTGTGTTCAGTGGACGGATTCCCAGTGAGGTTCGGTTGATTCAGTTCGCATTTCTTTAGTGAGTGCTGCTGCCAAAAGGGTAGTTTGAAATGTTTCATCTGTATACTGGGGAGAAGAATGCCAGCAAGTTCAGGGCCATATGTGAGAACGAGCCACTGCTTTTTAAATGTCGTTTCTGGGGATCAAACTAACATCTTTTTGGCTGGCGAGGTCACCACTTTAGCAGTGAGCTATCGTTTTAGTGTCCTGGGTAAGTACTTCTAATCTTCTAAGTGTCAGTGTCATGTATGAGATAGATATGAAGTGGTTATTGATCCCAAGGACAACTTGGTTAGCATCTTGATCAGAGAGGCAAAGACGGAAGCTATCTCCACAAAGCAGGGCTCAGTGACCCCAAACCATGCAACTCAGTTTTATGCATCTGTAGACAATAATTCATTAAAAATAAATCATCTACAGTGAGGACCAGAATGCACACTAGGAATAAACTGGGGGCATTTCTCAACAAACCAGGGGCATGGTCACTTCCCCATTGGGGTCACAGTTTTCCTTACTGTACAGTTATACTGTGTATTTTTAAATATAAAGAGATCTTATCTTCAAGTTCTATAATTTGGAAACATAACACTAGCAGTCATGTTTATGTGTGTTTAGGGTGCGATTTTAATGTCATTTCTGTGTTAAGCTGGTGAAACTGACACAAATCGTGGAGAACTGGAAACAGCGTTTCTGAAAAAACATAACTACTGCTAATAAATCACTGCTTCCTGCCTTTGACACAATGTGCTTCCTCTCCCTATTACCTTTTTCATCCTGAAAGGGCTAATTTGAGTTTCAAATATAGGAGCTTGAAAGCAGCTTCAGGCTTTTTCAATTAAAAGTTTTAGTTTTTAACTCTCTCACTGGAAGAAAAGTAAATCTTTTCTTGAAAGTTGCTTGACACCACCCCTAAATGGATGTCATCATTTCTCTGAAAACCACACACAGTGGCTGGTCCTCATCAAGTGTTTTGGCTGGAGGCAAGAGTCTCAGCTCTGTGAGCTTATGGATGGGAAAGGACAGTGTTAAGAAGCATTTATACCTGGTTAACACCTTTTAGACACTCTATTAGATGCGACAATTTTCCTTTACGTTAAATGGATATAAGAAAAAAAAGTCAGCCAACCTTTCCTGCTGTTTCAATTAGTTCCTCTCCCCTCAATTTTGTTTCTTCTCAATTGCTCCATCAGATGGGCCAGATAAGATTTCGTTATTCAGAGGATCATTTTAAGCTTCTTTTTACTGCAGTTTGTTATTCTTAAAGCTCCAGTGATTCACTATAAAATGCATCTCCATCTGCAGAAAGCAATTCCTAAATTGCTTTACTCAACAAATCCAAAACTGCTAGGCTCACTATAGCACAGAAATAGAAGTGCTTTGGACAGGGATTACCTCTTGGGCTTGGAAAACCTCTCTGAGACAAGATACAGCACTGAGCCATCAGGCAGATCTCTGAATGCCAGAGTCAACTTTTTATTTTTGTATTCTTTTTTTTTTTAAATTTCTTTGTAAGAGTCATTTGGAGTTTAACTTCATGGATTTGAACTATTTTCTGGTTAAAATGTACTTTTTAATTATATATTATATTATATTATATTATATATCATATTATATATATGCATACACACACATACACATGCATGTTATGAGCTGCAGCCTTTTTAGTTCAAACCGAGAATTTTATAAACAGCTTAAAATTGTCTTTTAATGGACACATTTAAATATGGTTTGCTTAGACTGTGTTAAATGGTAAGTAGAATTAAATTTTGAATTCATTTCCTATAAACTTAATTCCTTGTCACCCCCAGACACATATATGCAAAATACTCATCTTCAGCTTAGAGACATTATTTCTACAAGATATATAGAATTTAATTGTTCAGTTGTTCTTTTAAAATCTTCATTAAACGGTAAAATATGCAGGAGGCTATTGGGTTATCTTTGTTGTTTTAAAGTATACTTCAAGGGGAAAATGTGAGAAAGGAACAAGGAGTTGCTTGATGGTTTAATCACACATGGGAAGGCAGAGTTATCCTTGGGAATTAGTGAAGGTTGACTCTTCTACAGGAGTTTAACAGTCAAGACACAATTTATCTTAACACTGTCAGCACTTTTCTTAACCCGATTTAGCCTTTTGCACTAGAAAGAAGAAACACACTAGGACTTTTAATTGAAAAGAACCTACAGCTACTTTCAACTTGGGATAGCTAAAATCGAATTATCTCTTTCTAAAAGGAACACAAAAAGGCCCAATAACCTGGAAATTGTTCAAGAGTTGTTTATATTCTGAAGTGTTGTTAGTCACTGCCCACCTCCATGGGAACCATTAAGTAGGTAGGTTACAACATATACAGCAGACTATTTAAAGGACACTTGTTACAAATAATTTTGCTCAAATCTTCAGTAATTGTCTTCATATAACTAGATCTTGTAGGGCCTTCTAGAAGCATCATGGGGTCAAGGGACCTGACACTAAGCCGGATGACATGAGTTTCATCCCCAGGACCCACTGGGTAAGAAGAGAATTGACTTTCAAGTATTTCTCATAGATGCATCTTTTGCTGAATGTAGAGCTGGCTCATGGTATTGTGCTGTGCTGAAGTTCCCATGAGATGTTCCATAACCTCCATGGGGAGCAAAGTGGATGGTTCGCCATTAATTCTGCTGTACCCAAGCCAGAGCCAGTCTGCTTTTTATCTCCATTCCTTTATCGACTCTCTTACTAAGGAAATGTTTCCTGGACTTCTTCCCTTGAGACTGAAACTGACACAGCATAAAATGTGTTATAAAATGTGCTACAAAAGAGGACAGTCAAAGTTCTGTTTTAAGTGGGAAGGATCTTTGGGAACTAATAACTAAGATGAATTGAAATGCAAAAGTGAAGCGAGGTGCGAATATTTCAAAAGCAAGGGCAACATACATGAAGAGCAAAATGAGAGGGAATCTGGTATAATCTAGGTTTAAGGTTCTCTTAATTTTCAGGGGAGTGCTTCTTGCAGACTAGGTCGGTCCCTACCACAGGGACTCTAAGAACTCTCCAACTCACTGCCTCCACTCTTCCTGTCCTACCATTGTCCTATTCCAGCCAGGGCTGGATTCTTGGCATCACTGCTAATAAATTGCTAGAGCCCAAACCCATGCTACAATTGCTGCTTTAGGATATAGTGAACTATTTCATGTCTGCTTTCCATTTAGACCGTTTGTGCTTTGCCTGGAGGCCTTTCTTCTGCATGGCTTTGCCTAGCTCATACCTTCTCATCACTAAATACCAGCCTTCATCTGGCTCTTGAGAAGAGCCTTCCCACAAATCCATTTGTATACTGGCCTGCTTACCCTTCATTACTCACCTCTATAAGAGTGTTAACCAGCCACTTTGGAACTACTCCTCTCACTTCTTCCTAGAATGGAAGCTGCAGAAGAACAGAACCAGCACCCTGCTGTGAAGAGCTGTGTGCTCAGGCTGTGGATGCAACAAATGGCGGGAATTGTTGCCCAACGATTATGTTATAAAGGAATAAGTTAAAGGTGATGGGTTTTAATAAAAAAAATAAGAGAATAATAATGGTAGAATACTTTTTAAAAAAATGTTGCAAATATGAAAGAAATTAATGTGAGATTTTCACCACTAGAAAAGAAGATGTTTGAAGCTAACAATGGAGCTTTCACCCTCAGACTTTTCTTTACCTTCCAGTTTTACCCCAAAGCCTGACTAAATAGAGATTAACTCTGACACAGGGAATGTAGCTTTCAAGGGAGGTCAGGAGCTCACTGGGCCCCATGAGTTGTCTATCTCAATCATGGTGTGGTTACATGGGTTTATACTCATGCAAAACTTCACAGAATACTTGAGATTAATGAGCTTTCCTGTATTTAATTTTTAACCTTAACTATTTTCTTAAAAAAATAAAGACTTGATCTAGTTTGTATTAAATTTTAATAACTTTGTGAGTTGTATGAATAAAAAGACTTATTCCAAATTTGATTGCCTATTGAATCTTATTTTTGAAATATTACCTAAGGATTATCTTGAATACACATTTGCATTAACGTTAGAAAACATGGCTTATCATAAAATAAGAATTAGTTGATATTGTGAAAATTATTCGAGAGGCATGGTTTTTCCTTCCCGAGTGTGTGTAATTGCTAAATAAGACTTTTGTTTGTGGGGATTAGATATTAATTTGAAATACTATATCAATCCTCATGGCAATAGGTATTCTGCTGAGACACACTACCCCAGCTATATGAAACATTTCCAGTTTTATTGGATTTGTACTTGCCTGTTCTTACTATTTGGGTATCATACTAAATTACATGATCAAATTAGCACCTAATTTAACTAGAGTTTCTAAATAGGAATCTAGTATCTTGTAATATCTTAATCAGGGACTGTATGTTTTATAAGGAGTAATTAAGCCTTTTTGTGCTGCAGTGGTAGTATTCTTATTCCATTAGATCCTGAAAGCTTAGGATTAATTCAATAGTGTTAGAAGAAATCTCAATTCTGGCCAAGCAGGCTGCTGTTTCTGCACATAATTTGAGAAGCTGGATGCTCTCCAGTTTAGAAATACATGCTGATTGTTTATAGCTTTCCATATGAATCTGTCTTCAGTGCTTGAAACATCTGAGGAGGGAAATTAAAAATTCTTCTTGTACATTAAGGACTGCTTCATTACCATCTTCTTGTTGTCTTTTTCTAGAAGAAAAAAATTTTGATAAATTGATGCCATTTATGTATTTAAAGAAATAGTTCCAAGGTCCAGGGGATGCAATGTAGCTCAGAGGTAGAAAATTTGCCTTGAATGTGAAAGATTTTGGGTTCAATTCCTAGCATCCTGACATGAGTTAGGATGGCCTTTAGGGTAGGAAGACACAGAAAGTATGTTGCTACCTTGTCAAGATATTAGTATAAGATAGAAAGTCTTAAAATTCGTTTTATATCAGAATGTCTATGGATAATTCAGGCCAGTTAAAGAAAGTTAGGGAATAGGAAGTGGGCATTTACCTACAATCTTAAGATGATGGTAATATATTTTTCGTGGCTGGGCTTCTACTCATCTACCATGTTTCTGTCACAGGAGGCTAAACTTTTAGGTTGAATAGGTCTCTTCTACCTTTTTATAGGTTTTCTTTAGAAAGTCTTTTGTTAATTTCATACCTGATTACAGTGTCTTATCTACTCCTGTTTTTCCCTATAATGTAAGATTCTCTTACATTCCCCTTCCAATGTTGTCATCCCTTCTTATTCTTTATTTTCTTCCTCTTCTTCCTCCTTTCCTTTTCTTCCTCTTCTTCCTCTTCCTCTTCCTCCTCCTCTTCTTTTTCTTCAAACAATAACCCTCTGAGTCTAACTAATGCTGCTTTCTTTGTACACTGGTATTGGGCAAAACCCACTGGAACATGGGAAACCACCAGAGAATGCAAACTCTCTTGTTAAAAGTTGCTATCAACTACCAGTACCTTCATAGTAAGCTGCAAGACCTTTTTTGCTCTGTGCTGAAATATTGACTCGCTTGGTTTTGCATAGGTCTTATGCCAACAACCACATCTGCTATGAGTTCATGAGCACAATTACCTTGTTATGCTTAGAAGATATTATTTTGCAGCAATTATTTCTGACATTTGATTCTTACAGTCTTTCCACCTCTACTTCTTCAGTGTTCCCTGAGCCTTGGAGGTGCAGGCATGTGATAGCCCATGGAGTGGTTGAACACTCTCCAATCACTTATACTCTTTATTTTGACCAGTTGTGAATCTCCCTATATAGAAGCTTCCTTGATGAAGGATGAAAGTTGCCCTAGTCTATGGCTATAAGGATAATTATTTAAAGGTTTGATACTATCGTTTTCTTTACTAGTAATAGGAGTAGAACCTATAACCACCAAAGCCATGGTTTTTTGTCCAGTTTTAGAATACCAGGATATGTTCTCTCTTGTGGAATAGGCCTAATGTCCAGTTGGAAAGCTCTTGCCACTGCTGATGGCAATTCACTCCTCTGTTGAACAAACAGGAATATCTTGTTGGGCTAGTCATTATTGTAGTTCATATAATTTACAGCTGGGTAATAATGCTTTTTGATTTTCTTCCCCGGGAACCTCAGAACACCCTCTGGCACTGTGTGAGGTAGTTATCAGGATGTGTTTTTATTTGAGCGCCAGCTTTATTTCTTCATCTTTTGTGATCAAAATGTGTGTTCTCTTTAGCAGTAGGGTCTTACTATCACATTCTGGGGAGTCACCAGTCGGAACGGCAATAGTCCATATTGTTTTTATGGTCTTTAGAACCCTCTGTGATGAATAACTCAACAGGGCTTTCCCCACACTTGGTACTGGGTTGTTTTGTTTGGGAACCTATGGCTCCTGAGAGGAACATTATCCTTCCATGTAGGAAAACCCTAGTTAAACTCATGCATACATAGATGCATACATGCATGTAATTTTAGGAAGCATGGAACAGTAGGTTTCCATATGGCTCTTTCAAACATCCTTATTGTTATTTATTCTTCCTCCATCTCCTGGGCTACGTTGTCCTTCTACTTCCCTCCCAACTCAATCCTTCTCCCATTCTTCACTTTTCTCCAGGGATGTTCTTTGTGTGTTATCTTACCTGCCTCTCTTAGTTCTATTTGTAAACCCCTTCCCCATGGCCTCTTGTTTCTGTGGGTGCTTCAAGTCAAACAAAAATCTAAAGATTTGAACCTAGGATCGACATATGGAAGAAAATGTGCGGTATTTGCATTTCTGGACCTGGTTTACCATGGTCAGTATAATATGTTCCAGTACCATTCATTCAGTTGCAACCTTGAGTGTTCTTTCCAGCTGAATAGAATTCAGCTGTGTATATGTACCACATTTTAATTATCTGTTATTTTGTTAGTGGATATATAGGCTGACTCCACCTCCTAGATCCTGTGACTAGAACAACAATAAATATGGGAGAGTAGGTTATTTCTGTAGCATGATATGAAGCTCTTCAGGTGTATACTCTGTAGTGCTATAGCTGGGTCATGTGATACAACCATTTCCAGCATTCTGGTGTCCCTCCACATGGGTTTCTACTGTACCTGCATCAGTTTTTCTTTGTAAAAGAAAATGTGAATAAAAACTCCCCTTCCCCAAATACATTCAAGCATCTGTTATTATTATTATTATTATTATTATTATTATTATTGATTTTTTGAGACAGGGTTTCTCTGTATAGCCCTGGCTGTCCTGGAACTCACTTTGTAGACCAGGCTGGCCTCAAACTCAGAAATCTGCCTGCCTCTGCCTCCCAAGTGCTGGGATTAAAGGCGTGCACCACCACTGCCCAGCTACATCTGTTATTATTATTATTATTTATTATATTATTAAACTTCACCATTCTAATTAAAGTAAGATAAAAAAATTTCAAAGTAAGTAGTTTTAACTTGCATTTCCTTGATTGCTAAATATATTGCACATTTTAATAATTATTTTGCTGCCTTATGTATTTCTTTTTTTGTTTCTATAATTGCTTTTCTTTTTTAAATTTAAATTACATATTATTTGAACTTTATTGAAACTTAAAAAATTTTGTGCAAAAAAGGACACTATGAACAAGCAAGGAGAAAGATCATAGAATGGGAAAAAGTGTCTCAAAATCTTTTATATGATAAAGAATTGCTATCTACAACATGTAACAAACCCAAATGGTTAAAAATTAAGCAAAGGAGAAGCTGGAGTTGGGGGAATACTCTTTTTTTTTCATGTTGAGTGTATTTATTCTTTTTTTTCTTTTTTTATTAGATATTTTCTTCATTTAACTTTCACATGTCATCCTGAAAGTCCCCTAAACCCTCCCCCATCCCCCTGCCCTGCTCCCCTACCCACCCACTCCCACATACTGGCCCTGGCATTCCCCTGTACCGGGGCATATAAAGTTTGCATGACCAAGGGGCCTCTTTTCCCAATGATGGCCAACTAGGCCATCTTCTTTTATATATGCAGCTAGAGACATGAGCTCTGGGGGTACCGGTTTCTTAATACTTCAGAGTTGAGGAGGCAGAGACAGGCTTCCTAGGCAGTCAGCCTAGGCTACTTGGTGACTTCTAGGTTAGTAAGAGAACATATGTTAAAAAAAAATGGGTGGTGCCTGAAAAACCAAAGTGCAACATCACATATACAAATATGCACACACACACACACACACACATGCACACTTAGGCAAAGGAATTGAATAAGGAATTTCTCCAAAGAAGATGTGTAAGTGGCCACAAAGTAACCTAGCAAAAATATTTAATATCATTAATCAATATGGAAATGCCAATCAATAGTACAATGAATATCACTTTATACCAATTAAGATAGTTATTATTTTATAAAACACCCTTCAGAAAATAACAAGTGCTGGTGAAGGTGAGGAGAACTTAGAAAACTACAGGCAGTGCAGATCTATGGAAAGTAATACAATGACTTTTCAAAACACTGGAAATAGAATCACTGGGCCAATAAGGCTGTTCAGTGCATAAAGGGATTTTCATTGCAAGCTTGGCAACCTGAGTTTGATTCCTGGAACCCATTATGTTGGAAGGTGAGAACTGACATCATAAAGCTGTCTTCCTTTTGACACATACACACATGTAGTGGCCTGCACTTCCATGTACAGAAAAAATTTTGATAAATTTTGGACTAGTAATAATGATAATAAATAAATATTTAAAATGTACTAATCTATAATTACTATGTAGTAACTTCAGAGTTCAATGCCATCATTAGTTATGAGTGAGAGTCCAGTCTGGGCTACATAAGACTTCTTCTCACTGGATGGTGGTGGCATAAACTTTTAACTTCAGCAGTCAGAAAGCAAAGGCAGGTAGATCTCTGAATTCAAGGCCAGAGTGACATCTGGTCTATAGAGGGAGTTCCAGGATGGCCAGGATTACACAAAGAAACCCTGTATTAAATCCCCCTTTGAGAAAAATAAGACTCAAAAAAAAAAAAAAAAGGAGGGTCGGCCGTGGTAGTGCACGCCTTTAATCCCAGCACCCGGGAGGCAGAGGCAGGTGGATTTCTGAGTTCGAGTCCAGCCTGGTCTACAAAGTGAATTCCAAGACAGCCAGGGCTATACAGAGAAACCCTGTCTCGAAAAACCAAACAAACAAACAAACAAAAAAAAAAAAAAAAGAAAGAAAAAAGTTGGGACGTATAACATTAGTGGAACGTGAAGATACACAAAGTGAAGTCAATAGGTCACAAAAGGGCAGATGCAGTGTGATTCCTTACATATAAGATTTCTGGAATAACCAGGTTTAGTGGTTATGGAAATACAGTAGTTGCTAAAGATGGAAGGGAGTAGAAAGCACAGGGCCTCCCTCCAAGATCCCAAGTCAGGGTGGTTCTATGCCACTCACAGAGGAAATACCAAGTGTGAAGGTAAATAAATCTTCATTGTCAGTTAGAATGGATTTAGAATTCCCTAAAAGACACACTCTTGGGTATGTCTGTGAGTGTTTCTACAGAGGTTAAACTAGTGAAAAATGATCCACCCTGAATGTGAGAGGCACAATTCCAAGGCTGGGAGCCTTGACTTACTAAAAAGGGGGAAACAGAGCATGCATTGAGCAGCAGTGCTCAACTTGGCTTCCTAAGGAAGAAGCAACAAGCTGCCTGGTGCCACTCCCACTGCTAAGCCTTGTCTACAATGATGGGCTGTATCTCCTCAAACAGGAAGCAAGAGTCCCCCTTTTTTTTGATTTTTTGTTTTCCATGATGTTTGTAGAAAATGATTTTAATATTTTCAACTGTTGACATTTAACAAATAGAATAGTTATTTTAAGATACTTTATTGTTATGTCTCCCTTTTCATTTCTGATTTTGTTAATTTGGATACTGTCTCTGTGCCTTCTGGTTAGTCTGGCTAAGGGTTTATCCATCTTGTTGATTTTCTCAAAGAACCAGCTCCTGGTTTTGTTGGTTCTTTGTATAGTTCTTTTTGTTTCTATTTGGTTTGATTGTTTCCTGCCATCTACTCCTCTTGAGTGTATTTGCTTCTTTTTGTTCTAGAGCGTTCAGGTGTGCTATCAAGCTACTAGTGTAAGCTCTCTTCAGTTTCCTTGTGGAGGTACTTAGAGCTTTGAGTTTTCCTCCTACCACTGCTTTCATTGTGTCCTATAAGTTTGGGTATGGTGTGAATCATTTTCATTTAATGAAAATGAAGATTTTCATTAAATTCTAGAAAGTATTTAATTTACTTTTTTATTTCTTCTTTGACCTAGTTATCATTGAGTAGAGCGTTGTTTAGTTTCCATGTGTATATGTGCTTTCCATTGCTTTTGTTGGTATTTAATACCAGCTTTAGTCTATGGTGCTCTGATAGGGTGCATGGGATTATTTAAATCTTCTTGTATCTTTTAAGGCCTGTTTTGTGACCAGTTATGTAGTCAATTTTGAAGAAGGTACTGTGAGGTGTTGAGAAGAAGGTATATTCCTTTCCTTTAGGATGAAATGTTCTATAAATATCTTTTAGATCCAATTGGTTCATAACTTCTGTTAGTTTCATTGTGTCTCTGTTTAAATTCTGTTTTCATGATCTGTCCTGTATTTCTTGTTTTAAGAACTTCTTGTTCAAAGTTAAAGACCAGTATTTTGGTTGGACTGCTTTGTGTTTATTTGTTTGTTTGTTTTGTTTTTTGATGTTTTTTTTCTTGAATACTTGTGTATTTTCTTCAACTCTGTCAGCTTCCTCTTCACTTGATTGACTGTATCCTTTGCTGTACAGAAGCTTTTTAGTCTCACCAGGTCCCATTTTTCAACCATTGCCTGTAATTCCTGAGTGAATGGAGCCTTGCTCAGAAAGTCTTTACCCATGGCTATATGTCTTCAAAAATTTTAGATGTAAGTATCTGTCACAGCTATACCTTGAGGAGAATATTCTTTTACTGTGAATAGTGTATAGTTTATGTCAAAAATATTTGTTGACCAATTAATGAACTGATTATGACTCTTTAGCTGTTCAAGCTCATTGGTTGTTCTGGCTGAGCAGCTTACATGGGGTAGGTTTTGGTCTATAAAGCAGCTTGAATGACGTTATCGGGTATCAAAGTAAACAGAGAAACACGATTGTCAGTATTTCTTGTCATCCTAAAGGAACCATTATTTTTTAATATTGAATACTGAACAACAGGAAGATATCTGTTATTTACTGTCTGGGGTAACACCAGGATTGTCTTAAACCCCTTCTGTTCAAAATGGAACATTGATACATTCAAGGAGCATTCCATTTCCTTCTGAGTACATATTACAGAGTTAAAAGTGATACATTTTATGAGTGTATTTGAAGAAGTGACATCTGCAAAACAAAGCAAACCCAACATAAAATCAGGTTGCAATTCAGAGTGACTTAGTTTTTACAGAATATATGAGAAGAGGAAAAACTATGTGTGTTTGGTTTTTCAATAAACAGAAAAGATACCATTTCTTTAGATCATTTTAAGCATCTAGAAGAGTCCGGAAGGAAGCAGTGTTAGGCTAGTTTCAGCACAGCATATTTTCAAATGATAAACTCCTTAGGGGATTTGCTAATAACATTATAAAAAAATGATGAGGTACTAAAGGGGTTAGCTTCTTTATCTATGTCTCATAGCACTTCAATCTATACACTGACCTTTTATTCTGACTGCTACCTTAACTGTGTCCATCACAAATTTTTTTGGGAGATGGCTATAAATTATGAAAGGTTGAAAGTGTCCCCAAAAGTGTTAAATCACAAGCTTTAAAATTGAGTGCTGACATTTTTCAAAAGTGCAAAAAAAAAAAAAGTGTGGTAGGCAGACTTTCTGAGTATAGAATATCACCACAGAGAGAAACTTTGCCTCAGAGAATTAAATGTGAGGATAGCGAGTGAAGCAACTTTTATGCTTGGTGCAAAAGGTTGTTTTCTGACTCTTTGCTAATGGGAGGTAATTAAGTACTTAATTGCTCTTACTCTCCTTCAAATCAGACATTGTCAGGGCAGGTAGGTCAGGACACTGTCTGGCTCATTTATTACAATAAGAAACAAATAGCTGAACTAGAAATAGATCAACAGAACAAGGACCCACAAGAGAGACAGCATCTGCAGCCATAAACACCAGTGAGATATCAATAGGAACTCCAAATATGTAAATCCACCTTTTTCTGAGTCCAGTTTCACAGTTTTGTATTAAGCATGAATATGAGATTAGACCCAGAGAGAACCTTACACAAAGGAGAAATTAGCGGTATTTTTTTTGTTAGCTTTTGAAAATAGACCACAGCCATTGTTCATAAATATTTGATGACCATCTGTTTTAAAAGTTAGAAAACATCTTTTTTCAAAACTTCAGCGATTTCCTTTTGCGTCAGTGAAGTCAGCCCAAAGCACACGAAGATGCTGCAGTTTGAGTTGGATCTCATTCTCTTTTCTTGTGGGATACGGGAGGAAATAGGACACAGTTATCAAATAAACACTTTATATTTTAGGTGACATAAATATCATTTAACACCTGCTTTAAGAACCATGAACAAAGTCATCAGAGTTAGTTAGTAAGATTCATCAAATTCCACAGAGTGACTGGAGATCATTTTCTGACAAGGAATGAATACAAAGAATCTTAATCTGTAAACAAACGATTTTTTAACAATTCCTACTACTATGTATGTAAGAAAGGGTTTGCATGACCTTGTAATAAAATAAAGGCAGTAACTTGAGTGCAGACCTAGTAGACCCGACCAGTCCTTACTGTTGTACACACCCTCATGGGCCAGAGTCATCGGAGAGGATTTTCAATTGAGAAAATGCTTCCATAAGACTGGGTTGCATGCAGGCCTGTAGGGCATTTTCTTAATTAGTGATTGGTGGGGAAGAACCCATACAATTGTTGGTGGTGCTATCCCTGGGATGGTAGCCCTGGCTTCTCTAAGAAAGAAGGCTGAGCAAGCCATGAAGAGCACGTTTTCCTCCATGGCCTCTGCATTAGCTCTTGCTGCTGGGTCCCTGCCCTACTTGAGTTCCTGTCCTGACTTTCTCCAATGATAAGCAGCAACGTGGAAGTGTAAGCTCCCCAAATTGCTTTCATCATGGTGATTTATCGAAGTAGTATAACCCTAACTAGGACAATTGTATTTTATCTTTTTTGATCCCAGTAAGGCTTTACTCCCCATCTGCATGACAACTATTAATAAGATTAATAATAACTATTAATACTCTAAACAACTTAGTGCTTAACTGTGTAAATAGTCTCCACTATCTCAGCCCTTAAAAACCCACCTTTTACTAACCTAAACCAAGCCCTTAAAGCTTTCTTCCGTGATGTTTTGAGCCATGTGCCATCCGTAGAACCTGTACAACTCTGCTCAGTGTTCCCACTAACCTTTGTTTCTGTTTAGCACACCCTGCCTTAAAAACCTTCCTTGTCTTTACATGGACAGTTGTTAGTCTTTAAGAATGAGACAGATTGGTCCACCATTTATCTAAGATGACATATCGACTTCACAAATTCTCTTTTACTCAGTAGCGCTTTATTTTACTCTTTTTTTTTGATATTTTTATTATATATTTTATTAATTTACATTTCAAATGCTATCCCAAAAGTTCCATCCACCCTCCCCCCTCCCTGCTCCCCTGCCCACCCACTCCCACTTCTTGGCCCTGGTGTTCCCCTGTATTGGGGTATATAAAGATTGCAATACCAAGGGGCCTCTTCTCCCAATGATGGCCGGCTAGGCCATCTTCTGCTACATATGCAGCTAGAGACATGAGCTCTGGGGTTTCTGGTTAGTTCATATTGTTGTTCCTCTTCTAGGGTTGCAGACCCCTTCAGCTCCTGGGGCTCTATCTCTAGCTTCTCCATTGGGGGCCCTGTGTTCCATCATATAGATGACTGTGAGCATCCACTTCTGTACGAGACAGCTTTATCAGGGTCCCTTAAGTAGACACTTGCTGTCCTATGCAATAGTGTCTGAGTTTAGTGACTGATTATGGGATGAATCCCCCCTGGTGGGGTAGTCTCTATATGGTCCATCCTTTCATCTTAGCTCTAAACTTTGTCTCTGTAACTCTTTTCATGGGTATTTTGTTTCCTATTCAAAGGAGGAATGAAGTATCCACATGCTGGTCTTCCTTCTTGATTTTCTTGTGTTTTGCAAATTGTATCTTGGGTATTCTAAGTTTCTGGGCTAAAATCCATTTATCAGTGAGCGCATATCCAATGACTTCTTTTGTGATTGGGTTACCTCACTAAGGATTATATCCTCCAGATACATCCGTTTGCCCGAGAATTTCATAAATTCATTTTTAATAGCAGAATAGTACTCCATTGTGTAAATGTACCACATTTTATGTATCCATTCTTCTGTTGAGGGACATCTGGGTTCTTTCCAGCCTCTGGCTATTATAAATAAGGCTGCTATGAACATAGTGGAACATGTGTCCTTTTTACCAGTTGGAACATCTTCTGGGTATAAGCCCAGGAGAGGTATTGCAGGATCTTTCGGTAGTACTATGTCCAATTTTCTAAGAAAACGCCAGACTGACTTTCAGAGTGGTTGTACAAGCTTGCAATCCCACTAGCAATAAAGGAGTGTTCCTCTTTCTCCACATCCTCGCCAGCATCTGCTGTCCCCTGAATTTTTGATCTTAGCCATTCTGACTGGTGTGAGGTGGAATCTCAGTGTTGTTTTGATTTGCATTTCTCTGATGATTAAGGATGTTGAACATTTTTTCAGATGTTTCTTAGCCATTCAGAATTCCTCAGTTGAGAATTCTTTGTTTAGCTCTGTACCCCATTTTTTAATGGGGTTATTCGTTTTTCTGGAGTCCAGCTTCTTTAGCTCTTTGTAGATGTTGGATATTAGTCCCCTATCAGATTTAGGATAGGTAAAAATCCTTTCCCAATCTGTTGGTGGCCTTTTTGTCTTGCTGACTGTGTCTTTTGCTTTACAGAAGCTTTGCAATTTTATAAGGTCCCATTTGTCAAATCTTGATCTTAGGGCTGAGAAAGAAATTAGGGAAACAACACCCTTCACAATAGTCACAAATACTATAAAATACCTTGGTGTGACTCTAACTAAGGAAGTGAAAGATCTTTATGACAAGATCTTCAAGTCTCTGAAGCAAAAATTGAAGAAGATCTCAGATGGAAAGATCTCCCATGCTCATGGATTGGCAGGATTAATATAGTCAAAATGGCTATCCTGCCGAAAGCAATCTACAGATTCAATGCAATCCCCATCAAAATTCCAACTCAATTCTTCACTGAGATAGAAAGGGCAATTTGCAAATTCATCTGGAATAATAAAAAACCTAGAATAGCAAAATCTATTCTCAACAATAAAAGAAGCTCTGGGGGAATTATCATGCCTGACATTAAGCTGTACTACAGAGCAATTGTGATAAAAACTGCATGGTACTGGGTACAGTAACAGACAGATAGATCAATGGAATAGAATTGAAGACCCAAAAATGAATCCAAACACCTATGGTCATTTGATCTTTGACAAGGGAGCTAAGACCATTCAGTGGGAAAAGGACAGCATTTTCAATAAATGGTGCTGGCACAACTGGCTGTTAGCATGTAAAAGAATGTGAATTGATCCATTCTTATCTCCTTGTACAAAGCTTAAGTCTAAGTGGATCAAAAAGCTCCACATAAAACCAGAGACACTGAAATTTATAGAGGAGAAAGTGGGGAAAACCCTCGAAGATATGGGCACAGGGGAAAGATTCCTAAACAGAACAGCAATGGCCTCTGCGGTAAGATCAAGAATTGACAAATGGGACCTTATAAAATTGCAAAGCTTCTGTATTTTACTCTTAATATTTACCACACTATCAGACTGTTGTCTGTGTCTTTCCAAAGAAGAGCTAACAAGTGAACTGAAACATTAGTCTTCAATAATATTTTAAATTTGTTCTCACAAATTTATGCTTCCATTAACTTTCTTTGTATCTAAGTGTTTCCACGTATATATCTACTCAGGACATTTCTCCTAAGTATCAATGTTTATGACTATTTGTATGTATACATATATGCATATATACTGTATATGCATATATGTACTTTTATTCCTCTCATATATTACATCCTGCCTTCAGTTTCTACTCCCTCTCCTCCCCTTATTATCTCCCCTTCCCCCATCACCGAGTTCTGTACCTCCTCTACCTCCCCTCTGAAAAGAACCAGCCTTTCAAAGACAGCAACCACATACAGATAACAA
>LR752332.1:54023-92972 GCA_902729485.2 Mus minutoides | reverse complement strand
AACAATATGAACTAACTAGAACCCCCAGAGATCGTGTCTCTAGCTGCTTATGTAGCAGAAGATGGCTTATGTGGCCATCCTTGGGAAGAGAGGCCCCTTGGTCTAGCAAACTTTATATGCCTCAGTACAGGGTAATGCCAGGGCCAAGAAATAGGAGTGAGTGGGTAGGGGAGCAGGGTGGGGGGAGGGTATAGGGTATAGCATTTGAAATGTAAATGAAGAAAATATCAAATAATTTTTTTTTTTAAAGAACAGATTCAAATACAGAAAACTAACTCACAAATCAGGCCAAATCTGGGACTGATAACCAGATTTTGCTCAATGGCTTAAGAGCAGGTAGTTAACTTTGGATTTACCTTCATGCCTATGAGATTCTCATAAAAAGCCAGGGAATTAAGGTAAGAGAATTAGGGATGGCAGCTGTGGTAGATTTATGGTGCTGCTATAATTAATGCCCCCAAACTTGGTGGTTTATTTTCTTTGTTTGTTTGTTTAGCACTCTCATGGGTTAAAATTTGAAGATATGCTGCAATGAAGACATGTTTACTGTGAGAAAAACATCCTAGAACAAACTTCATTATCACTCCTTTCAGTGGCCACAAGTTGTTAAATTCTTTTGTTCAGAATCTTCACTTGATTTTATACTTTCTATGTCTCTAGATGTTCATTTTTGTCACTCATGAAAAAGCTATAGTAAGACCTTTTCTAGTCCACTCTGCTCTAAATATGACAACATTTCATGATGTCTATTTAAGTCATCTGAAAAACATCTATTTAGAGAGAAAAATCATATTTGAGAGTTTGCGGCAAACAGAGTTCAATCAGTTACTGAAAGGCAGCCAGTTAGGTGTAAGCTATTAATCAAGGTTCGTAGTCAATAACTAGACCTTAGTACTAGTTTCAAAGTCTGGACTACTGGAAACCAGAAACCTAGATTTACATTGCAAAGTGCAAAATGTTAGAAACATTAATTCTTCTGGGCAATGGGTTAAGACTAGAGGTAAAGGATAAGGGACCAGGTTCTGATAGCCATGCTCAAACAGTGTGGACTTCAGTAACCAAGAAAAGGTGCCTAATTTAGAGGCATGACATTAGAAGGGGACAGATCTCTGATTACTGTCAAGGTCAGATCAGAGGGCAGAATGAGATGCAACAACTTCTAAAGGAAATGCTTCCGCCATATTCCTTCATAAGCACACAAAAATTAGTACAGATTTTCTTTTTCAATCTTATTAAAATCTTATTTTCTAAACCCACAAAGTAGACTGACATATTCCTCGGAAAAGACTTGCCTAAGGGCTAAATGTCACTAAGTCAAACCTCTCACCACCGAGCACGCATGCTTTGCCGTCTGTACAGTTGTTTGTTCGTTTGTTTGTTTGCTTTTCTTTTTTTTTCTTCTATTTTTTCTATTTCTTTTTCTAAATTTTATTTTGGGTTATATTATAGAATGACTTCATGTAAAGTAGACATAATAGATTTTATTTAACAACTTTTAGGTTAAATTGTGTTCATTATAGGGTTAATTTCTTTAGAACAGTATTGAAATGCTATTCAGAGTCCCAAGGGAATTTAAATTGTGTTCCCTCTTTAATTAGCTGACACATATTTGGCAAATGTTCATATGACCCTTAGATAGCATCTGTTTCTTCTTAAAAATTCACAGAATATTTCTTGAAATTAAGGTTGAGTATCTCTAGTGTTGAAATATGAAATTCAGAATGCTCCAAAAACTGAAAAATTTTAAATTCTCACTTGACACCAAAAGTAAAAAATTCCACCACTGATAGCTCACAGTCATCAGAAGCAAAATCAGAGCAAACATTTTAGAAAATATTACCTTTAAACTATGTGTATAAGGTATAAATATATGTATTAATTTTGTACTTAAAATATGTCTGATTTATAAGATATTTCATAATATGTATTCCTATAGTCTACAGTCAGAAATATGACTCCATATTTGTCCTAAGCATTTCAATTCATGCACACATTACGGCAGAGTGCACATTGGATATTTTAAGACATGTATGAAGAGTATGGTTGATTATGAATCTAACATTTAGGATTCATGAGGTCTACTGCCTTGAAAAGTAATAAAATGCTCTAAATTTCCCTGTATCAAACTAATAATCCTGCATCATAGGTATATTACAACGAGCATGTGATTAAAATGTGTGGGTGTACATTATGGTATCGGATATTTGTTCAATTTGTTCAAACTGTAGGTTCTAGTTGCTATATATATGCCAGATACAAACTCTATTAGTAAAGTAGGTACTAGGAAGAAACTTGGTAAATGAATGTAATTAAGGAAAGCCTTAGGCAAATTGCAAAGGGTTTCAAAGGAGTCACAAACCCCCTAATTCAGTAATTTCACCTGCCATCATTTTTCCTCCACTCTCATCTGACCAATTAAGCAGAATCCTAACCAGGATGAAGTACAGCAGTTCAGCTTGTAACAAAGCTACCTACAGTGTGCTGTGTGAAACCACATTAAAACAGCAAAGGAAATCAGGCACAGTAAAAGAGTTTGAATTACCAAGTAAAGTTTTGATACTTTGATAAGCAACAGCTAAATTACACACAAGGCTAACCTTCCCAGTATTAATTATATATTATCTCATACAATTTCTTCCTTTCCAACAGTAAGGAAGTTCCAATATCAGAATACAAAATTAATTTGTTAAGATGGACCTTGATAATTTTTAAAGTTCCTGCAAAATAAATTTATAAGTACAGCACATGTCCAGAATCAAGGACCAGACCATCCCTGCACACTTGCTAAGTTATTATGCCTCATGAATCTTCCTGAACACTTCTATGTTATAATTGTTTCAGAAGGCTGGTCTTTCCCATAGCTTTGGCTTGAAACAAATTTCCTGCACAATCTTCTTGTTCCATTTTTTTTTTTTAATTTTAATTTTAAAGCTCCTTGGCCTTCCATTCCTCTATCTGAGACACAAAGAATGTTGCAGTAAAAAAGGAGAAACACAAAAATACTTCAAAGAAAACATTGTTTAGGTTTTCCATCTCCAAACATGAGTGTTATTCTCAGTAAATGTAAAAGATGATTGAAACACAGGAGAAATCCCCTTATGTTGCTAAAATACTGGTCTAAAAAGTAAATATCCTTTTCTGATGTTTAAATTACTTTAAAACAAAAATGTCCAAGTAGACCTAACTTATGAGACCTCTTTTATATAGCAAATATGTATTACTAGACTCCATATTTTGTCACCATAATAAATGAATTATTGAATTAGTCTGTGTAGGAATAAAATTTTCTTTTGTGCTAAATTGTATCTACTAACATAGTTTCACAAATTAAAAGAATGCTTCAGAATCAACTGTGGGTTACTGAAAACTGTTTTAAATTATATAACAACACTCTTCATGGTTACTTTTTATAATTCTAAGTATTTCCTTTTCAGTAGAAGAATTGTAATCTATTAAGATCTGTAGAGGCAGCTTCAGGGCTTCAGAAAAGAGCACCTGAATTGATTATCCATTATCCATTAGCACAAATAGGTCATCTAACAGAAATGATCAAGTAAGCCTTTAGGGTACATTTCTTCTAGATTAATCTAAACTGATTTTTTAAACTTATTCCCCCAATTTCCCTTGCACCATGTTAAAATCTGATCTTTATCATGTTTCTTACATTCAGAATTTGGAAAACTTCACAAGATAAACCAAGTTGTTTGTAAGATGGCTTTTTTTTAGTTCTTTAAAATTGGTCACCATCCCAGTGGAAAAACAATATATAGAATGGGTTTGTATAGAACGAACAATATGTGGGATAGAAACAAGAAAAACATAATAAACATTTGATCTGGAAAATATAAATTCTATGAAATAAATCAACATTCGGATTTTAGTTGAGCTTAAGAAGTTCTAAATCTTGTGATATAGTTCTATGTTTAAAAATTAAATCGTGTATCTTAGTCTACAAATAATTAATTTTAAAAAATGTAGGCACGCAGTGGTGGGCAGTTTTATATTATTTGGATATATTCCAGAAACAGTTTTGCATTGGTACTGGTATTCTGCTTGACATTAAAATACACTTTGAGCTGCAAATTTTTACAAGCCTCTGGTAATTAAATGGAAATCATTTCTTGTGATAGGGGACTCTGGATGTGTTTGAGATGCAAAAGGGAGGCCTTTAATTAACTCCTTATAAATTTATGATGTGACAAGATATTGTCTGTTTCTTCCGCATAGGAGACCTCCCAGAGCCACATGATGCTTAGCTTTAGCTATTAGTTATATTTCTGTGGCAGCAGAGCTATCAGAGTGTTGAATGGAACTCACTGTATCATGCTGTCCATAAGAACACCAGCATGAAATATTAATCACAGGAGCACCCCATGCGAAATGTTACAAGAGAGAAAGTCAAAGAGTAAAGGGATAGAGAAGTCACCCCAGGAAGCCATACATTATCACCAACCAACCATTCTTAATGGGTAAAGCAAAATACAGAGGTAAAAGACAAACATGCTAGTAATTTTTATACTTTTATGAGCCTAAATAACGACCTAGTCACAGTGTGATATCCTGATTTTAAAAAAAAATGAAGGAATTCTTCTCTAATGGAGAAAGGAAAACAGCACACGTGCATATGTGATTGATATAATTCCTCAAAAACAAGCCAGCGCTATACTGAGTTAAGTATATTCCTAAAGTTACATGCAGATTGTCTCTGTCCTGTAGCATGAGAGTAAATTTGTTATTATGCTGTTAAGTCAGTTTATCTCATATGAAACTCAGGTAAGACCAAAACATAAAAATGGCTTGTGATGATTATGTCTGAATTTATTACATTCTGAGTCTATATGATCATAAATGTTTCATAAGTTCGGTTGCATCATGTTTAGTGGCGAAATTATAACTCTCCGGGAATTGTACAATTATCAATGTAAAACTTTAAAATCAAGAAAATATTTTCAGAAGAAGAATGATAGGCATTTTACATTAGCAGAGAAAAACAAAGGACAATATGCCTTAGTGACTACATGGAACTTAAAGATGTTGAGGCAAAAGGGACATCCTCAAAGTTACATGGATAATGTCAGGGTACTTTAGCATGAGAACCAAGTTGTTATGTTGTTAAACCAATTTATCTCATATAACCAAGTGGCTTATGGTGATTTGTCTTAAATTATTTATACTCTGAGTGTATATAATTACAAATGCTTTGTAAGTACTTTTGTTTGGTATTGAGTGCTGAGATTATAATTTTCCAGGAATTATACAGTTAGCCATACGTCACCCTCAGTTCAAGTTTGTATATATAGCTGTGGATCAGATTTCCTAGACAGAAATTTCCTTGTGTAAGAGGTTTGAATCCTTTAGGAAACATTTGTTCACAGAAGCATCTTTCTACACACCTGCTGTGAGATCAACAGATATAAAACCTCTTCCTCCAAAACCATCACAATTTATTTACATTTTGGATTAAATTTGGCATTAGTAACTTTTACATGGAGTCTCACAACTTGTATATCATATTTGCTGATTTTTTTTTAATGACTTGTGAATATACATCCTTGAACTGTATGTATCTGGTGACTATATCTGTGTTTAGCTGTGATTGAGTATGTTTAAGTAAATGTATATAACCTTATTTGTCAATGGTTGTTTCCCAAGTGTAGATCACAATTATTTTCAAGGAAAGAAAAACTCTAATTAACATAATAAACAGACTTCAGAAAAAATTCCCACTGAATAATCTTACTCAGGAGTATTCAGTCAGCTACTTAATACGTTTTTCCCTAACAAAAATAAATGAAAAAGTGCATAATATTATGCTGGATGATTTAAGCTTACTTACCAGTGGAGCACTGAAAGAATGGTCTTTGTCAAACTATATAATGCCAATCAGAACAACTCTGAGATTCCACCTTACCCCAATCAGAAAGACTAAGATAAAAACAACTCAAGTGATAGCACATGCTGGTGAGGATGTCAAGCAAGGGGAACACTCCTCCACTACTGCTGGCAGTGAAAACTTTAAAAGTGTGTGGGTTGGTGAGCAGGAGGTGGGGAGAAGAGATAGGGGGTTTTCTGAGGGGAAACCAGGAAAGGGGATAATACCATTTGAAATGTAAACAAAGAAAATATCTAATGAAAAAAATTTAAATATTAAAAAAGAAAAGGAAAGGAAATAAAGATTATGTCTTGTCACAAACTAAAAAAAACAAAAAACAAACAAACAAACAAACAAACAAAAAACCAAACCAAAACAAACAAAAACCAACAAAAACAACGAACCACTTTGGAACTCAATCTGGCAGTTTCTCAGAAAATTGGGAACAGTTCTATCTGAAGACACAGCTTTACCTCATATACCCAAAAGATGTTCCACCATCCCACAAAGACACGTGCTCAACTATGCTCATAGCAGATTTATTTGTAATAGCCCCAAACTGGAAACAACTTAGATGTCTGTCAACTGAAGAGTGAATAAAGAAAAAATGTGGTATATCTACACAACAGAACACTATATAGCTACTAACAACAAAGACGTTGTGAATTTTGCAGTCAAATGGAAAGTACTTGAGAATATCCTGAGCGAGCTAACTCAGTCCCAAAAGGATATGCCTTGTATCCACTCATTTATAAGTGGATATTAGCCATAAAATACAGGATACCCCACAGACCCAAAGAAGCTAAATAAGAAGGCACAAGTGATCATGCTTGAATCTCTCTTAGAAGGGGAATAAAATAGCCATAAGAGACAGATAAAGGTAGGGAATTTGGTTAGAGAAGGGATTGGGAGGGAAGTGGGAAGTTCAAGGTAAAGTATGGGAGGGACAGGAAAGATGGGCAGATGGCCATGTGAACTAATGGAAATATGCAACTGAGGGTTGTGGGAACGTGGTGGATATCCCAAGTACAAGACCGGGTTCTTGGATAAGTGAGGTACCCAAGAATCAGTAGGAATGACCACAGCATTGCGGATATGGAAATTGAAGAGCCCATCTCCTGTAGCTAGACAGGAACACCAGTCGACCGATAGAGGACACAAACCCAAACACAAAACTTTTGACTCAAAATTTATTCTGTCTACAAGGAATTCAGCCACTGGGGATGAGCAGAGACTGAGGGAATGGCCAACCAGTAATGTGCCCTTCTGTTATGCTTGCAGACAGGAGTCTAGCATGGCTGTCCTCTGATAGGCTCCAGCCAGCCACTAACTTAGATGTAGAAACCCACAGCCAAACAGTGTGTGGAGCTTAGAGACCATTATGGAAGAATAGGGGGAAGAATTGTGGGCCCAGAAAGGGATAGGAACTCCACAATGAGACCAACAGAGTCAACAAAACTGGACCCTTCAGGCTCTCAGAGTCTGAGCCACCAACCAAAGAGCATACACAAGCTAGACCTAGGCCTCTCCTCCCACAAAACTGGAGAAGGGCTATCTCAAAAGCTGTTGCCTGTATGTGGGGTATGTTCTAGCTGAGCTGCTTTGTCTAGCCTCAGCAGGAGAGGATATGCCTAGCCCAGCAAAGACTTGATATACCAGGGTTGGGGGATACTCAGAGGAAAAGGAGAGGGGGCGGGGGAATGGGGGAAGGATTGGGATTGTGGGAGACAATGACAATGATTGGGAAGGGCACAGTGAGCAGGATATAAGTTGAATAAAACACACACAATCTTTATATGCCCCAATACAGGGGAACGCCAGGGCCAAGAAATGGGAGTGGGTGGGCAGGGGAGCAGGGTGGAGAGAGGGGGGAGGGAACTTTCCGGATAGCAATTGAAATGTAAATTAAGAAAATATCTAATTAAAAAAAAAAAAAAAAGAAACCCAATACGTCCAAAAGAAAACAAACAAACAAACAAACAAAACCCAAAAACAAATAAACACACACACACAAAACAAACACAAAAACACAAAGCTGAGCATGTAATAGGGAAATTGTGAAATTTTATTTTTATTAGTTTTCTAAATATAAAATGTCTAAATATTCAGAAGACATATTGAAATAAAATACTATTACATATTTACAAAAAGAATATTTTCTGTAATTACTAGTTTTTCTTTAAAAATACTAATACATACCAGGGTGAGTTGGTTCCCATGAAGGGCTTCCCCTTCTCTATGGAGGAGAGGAAGAGGGAATGGGGATAGGAGTTTGTGACGGTGGGTATGGGGGGTAGAACAGAGGGGCTGGGATGTAAGATGAATAAGTGAATAAATAATGTAATTAATGAAATATATATTAATTAATAATAAAAGACAAAAATATTTCAAACAAAAAATGTTAGTGAGGATATTGAACAAAAGTCCTTTGAAAATCAGGATGGAAGGTAAACAAAAAATTAAAATATATTCACTGTAAAAAATAAAATAAAATAAAATATTTTAGCTATTTTATCAAAACTAATCATATGCAAGTAACATTTTATGAAAATATACATTATGCATGAAAACCGCCTTTATTTCATATTTTAAAATAATTGTAGTAAAAGCTTTATATTCTCTGAATATAAAATTATGGAGTCTGTTAAGGTAATTTTGTAAATATTTTACTTATAATTAAATAACTTTATTAGCATTAAGTGACTTTGCTAAATGCTTCTATGTAAATTGCCTGACAAAATGCTTTATAAAATCAACAATTTCTATAATTAAAGTAATTTAACTAGTCATTGTACATTATTTTGGAGAATGGAAAGATGTATGTCTACGATCTTAAATTATTGCTCCAAGTTAAATATTAAACAAAAGAATAATTTAAGATCTTATATGGTTCACATGTATAAAGAAGCAAACAATGAAATTACTAGCTCACCACTTTAGAGACATATATTTGTGTTTATGCATGTGTATGTGTGTGTGTGTTTTCAACCATGTGACCCTATAAAGATTTAATTTAGTTAATAGCACGTGTAATTTCTTTTTTGTCTCCATCTTCAATAACATAGAAGAACGATTATATCATACTTCTTACAATATTTAAATGTGTGCTATATTCCCTGCTCTGAAAATTATCCATCCATGAGTATAAATGCAAGAAAAAAACCTTTGTGTTTAGTTACAATAATCTAGCATAAACGTTACCACTATCACCATAACAAAGATGATGCACCATTAACAACACAATTTTCCTACATATTATCCATAAAAATGAATTCAATACATATCACAGTACTTGTCAATCACCAAAATATATAACAATTAAGAGTTACTTTCACCGGCAAGTAACCTCATATCATGATAAATATTTGCTTTCAGGTCAAAATATACAACGAATTTAATAAAGACCATATGTTATTTGTATTTACTAATATATCTATATTTATACATCGATGAGTTACATATGAAACAGATACTTTAAGTTCTCAGAACATAACACAAAACACCATAGTTACTTCTAAGATAATTGCATAAAATTAAGCTAAATAATGTGTTTCTTATCTTTTTTATATTATTCAAATTAGAGAAAATTATCTTACTCATGAACATCTTAATAACAACAAATAAATTTTCTGCAGAAATACATATTATGGTGTAAAGACTGACTGCTTTCCTTTTCTACAGCAACACATATAATAAATTTGTATTTGCTATTCATCTTTAAAAAAGCCAAGCTGCTAGTGGAAAATTATTCAGTTTTACTAGAAATTAATTTTACCTCTGAAAAGAAATCTTTTTTTTTTTTTTACAGTGAACTGGTAAACTGCCAGAAATGTGTTCATTGGAGAGAATGAACTGTATCCGATGCACAATGCGTGCACTCCTGCCTCAGCAGACTGGGATTTGACTTTCTCTCCTATCTCTCTGTATGAAATGCAGATAAGGATAGCTGCAATAAGGCCTGAACAAAAATGCAAGGTGGCTGCCAAACACATGTCTGTCCAACACACAAGGGACATGATACCCTTTGTCTTAAAACTCCAAAAATTACTGTTTTATTATATTCTTCGTTCATCCTATTCAATTTACATTGTATTTTTTAAAGTAATGAACTACATACAAACTGTTCAAAAGTTATTCTTATTTTGCATGGTTCTTACACCTAATTTGATATACTTAAAGGTTGAAAACAAGGTTTTATATCATTTGGCATTGTCTTCTACTATTTTGTAAAATAGATTAAAAAATACACCTCCAGAGATTGAGTTAATTAATTGCCAGAAGCAATCTCTCTAGCCAATGATAGTCTTGGAAGGATATTTATATTTTTTGGCTGAGTTGTATGTATTTTACTTTGCATTTACTTGAAGCTTATTCTTAATTCTGGACTTTAGGTTCTGAAACTGAAGTTGCACACTGTAGTCCAAAACAAAGAGTATAAGCTAAATTACATAGAAAATAACTACCTGATGTGTATTAGGTGGTTAATAATCATTGTGAGCTAACAGACAAAGTTAAAGTATAAGTGTAAGTATGCTGTGATTTGTTTTGTCAAATTAACTGTTGAAGACAAGAACCAAGCCCACAGTCAACATCAATCTAAATGGAGATAAACAAACAATATTCACTAAAATCAGAAATGACAAAAGAGATGAGCATTCACTCTGTTCCTATTCACTATAGTGATTAAATTAAAGCAAATGAAAGATATCAAGGGGATCTGAAGAGAAAAGCACATCAAAGTATCTGTATTTACATATGACATGACTTGATGCATAAAAGACCCCCCCAAGACTGCATGGGGAAACTTCTATAGTTGATGGACATGTTCAGCAATGTAAGAGGATACAAAGTTTTCAAAGAAAAATTAGTAGATTTAATGCATACATTTGACAAATATAGTGAACAAAGAAAACAGGAAGCAATAAATTTTACAATAATGTCAATGTATGGGAATAACTCTTAACAAGCAAATAAAGGACTTGAAGAAAAAAGTGAACCTTTCAAAACATAGAAAGATCTTTAATACTCAGGGATTGGTGATATTAATAGAGCAAAAAAAATATTACACTATATTTTTTTCAAGAACCTAAAAGAACAATCTTCACTTTCATGTGGACACACACACACACACACACACACACACACCAAAACAAATCAGAATAGCTCAAACTTTCCTGAATACAACAAGAACTGATAGGGCTGTCTCCATTCCTGATTTCCAGTTGTTAGAGCTATAATGGTTAAAAAAAAATTATTACATTGGCACTAAATCGGACACATTGATCAGTGAAATTGAAATCAAGATACAGATGTAAGTCCACACACGTATAGATTCTTCTTTTTTGATAAAGAAGTTAGAAATATGCCCTGGAGAAACAAAAGCATCTTCAACAAATGGTACTGGTCAACTGGATGGCTGCCTATGTAGCAGAATGCAAATGGTTTAATCTTTATCACGCTGCACAAATTTCAACTACAAACAGAACAAAGACTTCAACATAAGGCCAAATGGACCGAATCTGATAAAGAGCAAGCGGGGTTTTGAACTCCTTGGCAAACAAACCACTCAATTGATAAGCTCTATTAGTATACACCTATAAAACTTAGTGGGTAGGGGGCAGGAGGAGAGAGGGAGAGAGGGAAACACTAGACAGAGAGAGAGAGAGAAAGAAAGAGACAGACAGAGACAGAGACAGAGACAGAGACAGAGGGAGATTCACTGCTCTAGTCAAAACAAAATGACATTGATGCTTAGTAAGCTCCTGAAGAATTTAAATCACATTCTAAGTAACTTAAAAATAACTGAAAAGACAGGTTACATTTTGTTTTGTTTTGTTAAATTTTGTTTTTTGAGATAGGGTTTTTCTGTGTAGCCCTGGCTGTATTGGAACTCACTCTGTAGACCAGGCTAGCCTCGAACTCAGAAATCCACCTGCCTTTGCCTCTCAAGTGCTGGGATTAAAGGTGTGCAACACCACTGCCTGGCAACATGATACATTTTTTTTTTGTACAAACTAGAGGTTAGATGTTAAAAGAATGAAAGAAAGAAATGTTTTGGCAAACATTGCACATGTTCTTCTCTTGCTATCTGCTACATGTCTTTGATGTGCATTTAAAATAAGAAAACAGTAAGGTGTTCAGAAGTTTGCAGTAAGTCCTGTATGCCAGGACAGGACAGTAATTATTTCTCATGTACAACTGTATGCACATACCCTTTTGCATTTAAATTCTTATGAGTTTTAGAAAAATAATTTTTCTATAATTTATGGGTGTAAATATTTGTATTTATTAAGTAATATATTTTAATTTGGTCTCATGTGGACCAGGCTAGAGTCATTCTTATTATGTAGCAGAGAATGACTTTACAAGTCTTACCCTCCTGTCTCTATTTAGTGAAAAATGGCACAAGTGAGGGGTTGATGTTGTGAAGCAGTATAACTGGTTTACCTGATTATGGATATCAAACTCAGGGTTGCATAGATTATCAAAAATTATAATTTTGATATAAAACATATCAAAATATTTTAAAAGATATTTATTTTTTCCTTATGTGTATATGTGTTTACTTGCAGGTATGTATATGCACCACATACATACCTAGTGCCCATGGAGATCAGAAGAGAGTGTGTGTGTATATATATATATATATATATATATATATATATATATATATATTCTGATAAAATTAAGTTGAGAGAAAAGAAACAACTTAAAGAAATTCTTAGTAATCAACAAGTTTAAAATAATGATCAAAAGAACCATACACATCCAACTAATATTACTTAGACTGAGCAGTTTATATTCAAGAATATAAGGACCTAGATTTATGCATGCAATAACAATTAATAAAAAATGCTATGGATTTTAAAGGAAACAAAGAGTATTATATGGGAGAGTCTAGATAGAGCAAAAGTATGAGACAGAATGAAAAAAATATTCTAATATCAAAAATAGTAGAAATAATCAAAAACATTGCAAATAGAATTAAGAAAAATATTGGGTATAATAGTAATTTCTAAAGAAAACACTTTTGGTAATAGTGTTATATTGAGACACTGTTCCTTTGTGCAGTCCTTGGAAGTGTGAAGGTTCAATCTTCTTCCGCTTTGAGAAATATAGACATGCATTTCTATAACCCTGGTTGAAATTCCCATATAAAAATTTTAAGTTATTAGTATTGATTTTAATATTCTGAAAATGTTATGAAATTTTAAGTGGTATATTAGATTATATAATGATGATAGCCTTCACTGCAAACAGAAGATATTTGGATTTTGCGACTTTTGTGAATAACAGAATACACAGAAATTTAATAATTTAGGATATATTTAAATATGTTTAATTACATTTATAATAGAATAAAAACATAAAAAGGACATGTATGAATGAAATTAAAATGAGCCTATAGCTTTATAGAATGCAGTAAAGTATGACAAATCTCTCTATTGTCAACACTTTACACATTGCTAACTGCTTTATAGCTGGTAAGAGATCACCATTACGCACAGTTATAAAACTTGTCACTTCCGAATGTAAACAATTCATTTTTTTACAGAAGCATCCATCAAGTTACCTTTCTTCATAAAACATTTTTCCTACCCCATGAATATTTCAGATATATGAACACTCATACACCAATTACAAAAGTAAATGCTTTAGACAGAGGATATCATAAAAGAAAGGTACATTCTTTAAAAGACCTATTTTTTTTGGTAGACTTTGAATAGTAACATTGGCCTAACTCTTATATATATGCAATGGTATTTATAGGTCTTATATCATTCTGCTAATAAATATTCACTTTCATAAATTAATATTTCTTGGCAATATACCAACAAAAAGAACAATTTCTTTTCTGGGGGGATTGATTTTTATAAAAATCACATACCAAATATGTACACATGTGGTAAGGTGTCTTCTATATTGCCTCTAGAATTTAAGGACAAGATAATTCTGCTTTTATCTTTCATTTTTTTTTTTAAAAATGTATCAACATTCTAGAGACTGGAGTTACATTTCTCAAAGTAAGCATTATCATTTGAGTCACCTGGAAGTTTATCTTAAATGCAATTGCTCAATTGCGCATACACATATCTTTAGTTTACTGAATAAGAACCTCCAAAGGAAAAGTTGAAACCTGAAAAGGGATGTCCTCTAAAAAAATAATAAAGAAATAAACTATTTATTCTCAAGTAGAATAAGGGTTGACAAATATTAGCCTAGGAGATGAAGTAAATATTGCTTACCTTGGTTTATAATGCTTCTGTTTAGCCTGTAGCCTAGATTTTCAGTCCCTCAATTCCATATTCTCTCTGTAACAATTACTGAACTGTCTTAGTCTGTATTATTATGCTGGGAATGGTAACAAGAAGTGTAATGGCTTTCTCGTCTACAGAGTAGAATTTCAGCATCAAGGTGGCTGCATATAGAATGAGAATTATTGCTGTGTCAGCTAATTGGGGAGAGGTTCACAGACTTTTTTTTTTTAATTGCCAAATTGCCCCTTTATTATGGGACGATCCAACACACGAGGGTAGAGCATTTTCTTTTCTTTTTATTGAAAATAGATTTTCCCCCTCACATAATATATCCTCAATATAGATTCTCTCCTTCCCCTCCTTCAATACTTTAATCCTGTTCCAGTGGCAATCGCATTTAGGAGTTTGGATGCGTTCAACACTCAGGCAGCTGCAGCTTTATACAAACCCTAACAAACTTTCCTCTCTCTAAACTCTCTTTCTAAAGCAATAGTGTCAGGGTTTGGTGTCTGAATGGACTGCATGGTGGGGCAGTCTCTGGGTGGCCTTTCCTTCAGTCTCTGCTCCATTTTTGTCCCTGCATTTCATTTAGACAGGGACAATTCTGGGTTAAAAATTTTGAGACAGGTGGGTGGACCCATTCCTCCACTGGGGGCCATATCTGTCTACTAGAGGTGGTCTCTTCAAAATCTATCTCCAAGCTAGGAGGTAGTTAGGTATTTCGGTTAATATCATTCCCACTGGGAGCCTCTTGCATCCCTAGTGCCTGGACTTTCTAGTGGTTCCCCATCCCCCACTGCTACTTATTTCTATTCTTTCTCCCGACCCTCTGGACTTCTTTCCTGTCTCTTTCCTTACCTGGTCCTGTACCCCCTGTACCCCCTTTCCCCCCCTCTCCCCTCTCCCCTCTCCCCTCTCCCACCCAAGGCTCTCAGTTCCTCTGTCTCCTGTGATTATTTTGTTCCCCCTTCTAAGTAGATTTCAATATCCACACTTTGGTCTTCCTTCTTGTTAAGTTTCATATGGTGTGTGAGTTGTATCTGACATTTTGAGGAGATATCCACTTATCCATGAGCACATGCCACTTGTGTTCTTTTGGGTCTGGGTTCCCTCAGTCTGGATACTTTCTAGTTCCATCCATTTGCCTACAAAGTTCCTGAAGATGTCGTTTTAATAGTTGATTAGTATTTTAGTGTGTAAATGTACATTTTCTGTATCCAGTCTTTGGTTGAGGAACAGCTAGGTTGTGGGTCAATGGGTGAGGGAGTGCTCTCTTAGAGTAAAGAAGAGGGACGATGTGTTGGGAGGTTCATAAAGGGGAGACCAGGAATGGGGATAACATTTGAAATGTAAACAAATAAAATGATTAATAAAAAATTTAATTCTGAAAAAAAAAATAAAACAAATTTTCTTAAATTGATTTGAGGTGTCTTCTTTCTTCCCTTTCTTTCTTGGTTTAAAATTCTTACTCTATATTCTGGAAGGAGTAAGTTCAGACCTCTGAAAATGGTGCTGCATGCCTACCATCTCAGAGGAGAACCAGAGACAGGTAGACACAGTGGAATTCATATACAAGCCAGCTTAGTGGACTTGCTGTGGTTCATGTTCAGGCAGATTTTCTGTAATCCTCATCAGAGAAATTTCAGTAAGCAACTGATGAGAACAGATGAAGAGGACCACAGCCAAACATTAGGTAGTTATCCCTGAATCCTATGGAAGATAGGGATGAAATATTCCCGGAGGCAGAGGTGTAAGAGTAACCGAGAATGCAGCCCACAGAATTACTTAAGTAGGTTTCAAAAGGTCTCATAGTGACTAAATCAGGGAGTCTGCATGGGGCTGCTCTAGGCTCTCTGCATGCATGTTATGGTTTTATGGTTGTTAGCTTGTTGTTCTTGAAGGACTCTTAACAGTGGGAGCAAAGTCTGTCTTTGATTTTTTTTTTTATGCCAGATTTTGAGACCATTTTCCTCCTACTGGGTTACCTAGACTAGCCTTCTTATGAGGGTATGTGCCTAGTTTTGGTTTTGTTGTTGTTGTTGTTTCTATCAAGGACATTTATTGAACTCCTTTTCTAAAAACAAAACGAAACAAAATTTTATTTATTTATGTTCCAAATGTTGCCTCTCTTCCTGGTCATCCTTTCTGGAGTTCTTCACCCCATCCTCCCTACTCCCCTCTCCTGTCTCTGAGAGGGTGCTCTCCACCCACCCACCCACCCACCCACCCCCAACAGCATCCATCTTCCCTGGGGCATCAAGTCTCCACAAGATTAAGCACATTCTCTCCTACTGAGTCCAGACAGACAGTCCTACACAAAAATGGAGCAGAGACTGAAGGAAGGCCACCCAATGACTGTCCCAACTTGTAATCCATCCTATGTGTGCACACCAAGTCCTGACACTATTCCTGAGACCATATTGTGCACACAGAGAGGAGCCTCTCATGGCTGTTCTAACAGGTTCTAACAGCAATTGACTGAGTTAAATGCAGATACTTTAAGCCAACCATTGGATTGAGGTCAGTAACTTATCTTAAAGTAACTTGATATGCCATGTTTAGTTGATATCCCTGGAAACCTGCTCTTTTATGAAGAGAAACAGAGGAGGAATAGATTTGGAGGAGAGTATAGGTGGAGATGGAGAGACTGTGAGAAAAGGAAAGGGAAACTAAGAGAAGAATAAATAATTCATTTAAAACTAAAGGTAGAGAGTGACTAGGGAAGACTTTCAATGCTAGCCTATCAATCTTTTAATGTTATACCCATCCACATGCACTTAAATATGAACCTGCATGTACTTGAACACACACACAAACACACACATAGATGTACACACACATACATACATACACTTTCACATACACATACACACACACACACATACACACACACACACACACACACACACACACACACACACACACACACACACACACACACACACACACACACACACACACACACACACACACACACACACACACACACACACACACACACACACACACACACACACACACACACACATACACACATCAAGGGGTGGGCATTACAGAAAAAGGGAAAGGGTATTAAGAGGAATAGAGGACCAAGACCATTAAAGAAAATGCATTGTGTTTGGTCAGATTTTCAGCAAACCATGCAGTGTCTCAGTCTGATTTCCGCACAGGTCTGTTCATTAAGACTGTACAAAATGCTTCAGTAAGAATGTCTCCGTCACCAAGTGCTGCACCAGAAGGAAGCTCTTTGCTTTTGCATTCTACTGGCTTTAGAGCTGTGACAGCCACATTCTGATCCTATTATCTTATACATTCTCCCCATCATCTGGATAATGTTCCTAGGTCTTTATTATTTTATAAGCACACATATGACTTCATTTATAACTATGTATAGGATGAAAATTCCAAGATCTCTATCTTAATCACATCCTCATGAGACACAGAAGTATTTGCCATATTTCATGTCAAGTCATACTTCGTATTTGTTCTCAAAATTAACTTTCTTTGTTTTCTCAATCAGGAGATTTATATAGAGTTAAATGTTAAATGAATTAAAAATTACAACTTTCCTTTTATTCCTCATTCATGTGTGTTTAAAATTGTTGGATTAAGAAAACAATTTTAGTTATTTAAGTCATCAATTAAAAAATAAAATAGCTTAGTGGAAAATATACTTACTACACTTTTATTTGGTGTGCAGGTTGCAATGACTTAGAAGATAAATTCTATATTGTATAAAGCAGAGTTAATATTATATATAAAGCACCTATGTGCAGAATTGAATTAAATTGAAACTAAAAAAATAACAAAAAAGCTTAAATTTATCCAGAATGACTAAATCAAATGAGGAAGAAAGAACATTATACTTTATTAAATGTTGTAAAATAATATTTTATTATAAACTCACTTATGGTAGATCATCAAAATGGATTTCATCTTGTTTAAAATCCATATTGAAAGAGTTCTTTTCATTTACATTTGACTCCAAAGAGCCAAAGAAAACACTTATAAAGCTTTGTATGCAAATGCTACAGAAAACATGTCCTCTTTGTTAACTAAGTGATAATTTGAGATTAATATTGTTTTAAATTCCATGTTTAATCTGTATACACGTGATATTTAAACTACCCTTAACTAATGTTCTATGCTCAGTATTAAAGTTAAAATGTCCCAATGCTGGGATTTACATTTGACAGCATTTTAGTGGCAAAGTAGAAAGAAATGGAGACTTAACTGATTGAACATTGACTGTGAGGCTACAATAGTGATCGAAAGAAGAGTCTCAAGGGTTCTAGACAGGATAGCCAATCTGAGGACTTTCCAAGACAAGAACACAGCAGTCTCTATACTGACATTTGGAAACATAGAAGTGGGTTTGTGTCTGTACTTTCCTAGGTAGGCACTTGGAAGTAATTAGGCTTATGTTTGGATTATGTGGTCTCTGAACCTGACTCATTGGATACTGTTATCTGACACAAACACAATTCTTTCTTTTATAAGAAGGATCACTTATCCCAAATCCATTCTTTTTTTTTTTTTTTTTTTTTTTCCTTTCTGGACATGACCATCGACTCCACATGACTCATCATTGCAAACTCACATTTTACATAATCTCATTGTGCTTCACTCACTTATAATGTAAATGCATGTTTCTGAGTATCTATTCAAATACAAATGCATTATTGATTTTCCTTGTTTTGCGGCACTTCCGTTCCATTCACCATTTTTTTTTATTCCATAGTCCTTCATAGTTGGAGTTAAAATACAAAATTAAAACTCTAATTACAGGCTGTCTTTCATTCCCTCTCAGAGCATTCAGGGCACAGGCATTGTTTTCCCCTCTCATTCTTGTCCCCTGCTTGTTAGTCATCATTATTGACTCAGAGGAGTGCTGTGGTGTGTAATATATCGCTGCCACAAAAATCATTCTTCTTCGTTAAATCCTCTTCTCTTGCAGGTGCCCGCTGAGCTATATACCCTCCACTGAGATGCAGACGCTGCATTTTCTATGATTGTATTGGTGGCACATTCATGAATGCTTCTTGGAAAAAAAAAAATAAAACTCATTCCAAACCGATAAATCAAATCAATAAATAAGTCAATAAATCTCTTTTACTTTGCAAACACCATCAATCTTTAGCAGAATGAATCGCTACTGCTTGTCTGTGCCATTTGGAGCCTTTGAAACTACCATTAGATGCTCTTTGGCCCTGTGTTAATGCTTACATTACATAATACACTTGACCCAATACTAGTCCCAAAGACTTTTGACCCTTGGGGTCAATTCCAATGAGCTGAATCTTTTCAAAGAGAATTCAACGGGGAATACTATGTGTTGAAGGTGGATTCAACTATACTATGAGATTTGAACAACAACAACAACAACAACAAATATATATATATATATATATATATATATATATATATATATATATATATTTTACATATGTGTGTTATATGTATATAAACACTGTCATATATTTATGAGATAATAATATTCAATTGCTAAAACATTAGTCATGATGTATAGTACATTGTAGGATACAAATAAATAACTTTCAACCTTAATTATTAATAATTATGTATAATTTGAATATTTTATCTTAACAATATGATGTGCATTTATTTTATTCATTATCTATACTTCAAAGTAGAATCATTGCTGGTATAATTCAATATAAAAGTGTACAGTTTATTAGGAACTTTATTGATGAACCTCTATATTGATTCTAAAATGCCTGTTCAGATGAGCCTAATGTCATAATTTCCATCTCTGAGTCCATTTTTCTAGATTCCTCTAGGTTCTTCAGTGCTACCAAATATACTCTAGGTTGCTATAAGCTCCTTCCTTTCCAACCTTGCCTCAATAAGTGTTGCTGATTGTCAATATAGCCAAAGCTGCACCTAACTTTTCTGCCTGGTTTTCAACTACCCTTGTGCTGAGGTTTAATATCCTGGACCATCAGGGCTAGGAGTAGCTCTCTTTTGTTTTAAGCTAGTGAAAGCCTGCTCTTAAATCTTTTCTCATACATTAACTTAGTTTCATACCCAAGTGAAATCTACCTTCGGTTTCCTTACTGGATGTTTATTGATAAATAAATTGTTTAAGATAATGTTCACCTTAAGAACAAGGAACAGAGATTAAGACATTTTTGTTTGTTGCTTAGTGGTTAGTTGGTTGGTTGTTTGATTGTTTGGTTTAATTTCTCCATTATTTTAACATGTGCCTATGTTCTCAGTGTCTCAGAAATGCCTAAGTGTATGATAAAGCCCCATCTCTTACAAGTGTTGCTTGGTATCTAATAATTACTCCTATAATTTTTTTCTATTGTCTGCCCTCTTCTGTATTGTCTGTCATTATCCCTTTTCTGCTCTCTGAATTGCTTCTGATTTTTTAGATGTCTAAGTTGACAAAAAACACTCAAAATTTATTATCAGTATGAGATATTGATTGATTCTCTTCTCATAAATTACATGACATACTTCGTTTCACAATGTGTTGTAAGATATAAAACAGGTATAGTTCCTAAGTATAATTCCATATTGCTTTTAGCATGACAATTCATTTAATATTCTTATTATATACATAATGGATATAAAATTTTACAAACAACAATAAATGAACTGAAGGTAATTTAAATATGTCATTTCTATCCTCACAGAAGAAAAATATTTTAGAATTCTACAAGAAAAAAGAATGCATGCATCCTATTTTTTTTTTATCTTAACTCTGAAATATATAAATCTTGTGCAGTTCTGACTGTGCAAACATTAATGCAGGTTTTATTCTGGTATTGTTGCTCTGGGTTTATCAAGTATTCATGATGTTCACAGATATGGTGGACCTGCATTGTGTTCAGGGACTGGGTATAAACCTCTATGCACAGCCAGCCATAAAGCGTACTGATATTGCTCTGTTACATATTTAATTCCCATTCTCTCTCTCTCTCTCTCTCTCTCTCTCTCTCTCTCTCTCTCTCAGATTTGAACAGGCGACATTCTAAAGAACTTTTTTTCATTCCATGCATAGTTGTACTTTTATCATATTCTGCAACTATTCCTAAAAAAGATGATAAAAATGAAGGGCTTATTTAAAAAGAACATTTGTAAGCGGTAAGATATCAAACACTATATCATGAAAACATATCCTTTCAATGATACTTGGCGTCTGGGCCTCGTGCCAAGAAGTAAAAGCATTTTGGATGTGTAACTCCATGAGAGCAAAGATCAAATGTTTTTCATAATCTATCAAGCTGAAGTTATTGGCTTGATTTATACTCTGTTTCCTTGAGACTTAGAGGAGAAAATAGATGCCACAAAGGATAAGAAAAATAAACACCCTATAGGTTTTCTGAAATCTGAAATCATGACGACAGGTGCTTAGTTGGAAGAGCTTATAGATCTATATGTGTACTCTGCCTGTAGCATTCATTATCAACACATGTCTACATTTATATCTCAGTACAATGAGGGAAAATATCTTTTGTTTCTTCAACATATTACAATCAATGATACACTCGCTAACATTAATTTTGGGCTAGAAAAATATATTTCATCATTAACTTCATAGGTGCTGGGATTGTACATATGATTTTACATATTAAACATATACTTTACCCCTAAACTCTATTATCCCTGGCCCTAATTTTTCCATAATTTTATGCAATACAGACAAAACTTTTATATTGTTTGTAAGTATAGAGCAGTTTTTAACCTTTATAGGATTGTAGCACCCAAATCAAATATTAACATTTTAATGTAATTTCTTTTGAAAGATATTTTCGTGTTTATTACATATTATTAAAATGATATCTTAGATGTCTAGATAATTCCGTAGATCCTAAAATGAAATATGGTGAAAGAAAGTACGAAAGATATTACACAGTAAGCTATGATGCTACAAGATACACAGTCTGTAAAGGAGCCTGGGGGAACTCTCCAGGGAGGGGCAGGGAAGAACACTGGGAATCACATCCCAGCTGGAAGGTCTCTATTATTTCAGAATGGAGCTATCCAGTGGATAACAGCAAGATGGTAAGGAACTCACTTCAGAAGCCAAACTGCAGGACCAGCAGAGTCCTTGGTGAAGATCAGCAATCTTAGAGCTCAGAGAAAGACTTACAAGCTCTCTTGCACCATGGACCAGAACCCCACAAACACCAAGTGTCTTAGTTAGGGTTTCTAGGACTGTGACGAGACATCATGACCATGACAACTCTTATAAAGAAAACATTTAATTGGGGCTGGCTTACAGGTTCAAAGAATTAATCCATTGCCATCGTGGTAGGAAGCATGGTGACATACAGGCAGACATGATGCTGGAGAAGGAGCCAAGAGTTCTAGATCTGGGTCAGCAGACAGCAAGAAGAGAATGTGAGAGTTACTGTATCTGGCTTGAGTATCTGAAACCCCAAGCCCACTCCTAGTGACATACTGCCTCCAATAAGACCACACCTAATCCAACAAGGCCAAATGTCCTAATCTTTTCAAATGATTCCACACCCTGTGAACCAGTATGTGTGTGTTGGGGGGCGTGCAGGGGGTCATCATTCAAATTGCCACATCAAGGTTGTAGTGACAATAATCACTCACATTCACCTCACTCACACAGCATCTAGCCGAGTCTACCTGAGCCAAAGGGAACTGGAAACCCCACATTTCAACTCAGTACAGCTGTGTCAACAATGCACTCCACAAGTATTCTTTTGTTCTTATGGTAACTTTATTTAATTTAATTTTTTGCATCTATATCTCACAAGGATGTTATACTCCAAGTGTTTTAGTTAGGGTTTCTTTTGTTATGAAGAGATATCATGACCATGACATTTCACACACACACACACACACACACACACACACACACACACACACACACACACACACATATATATAATATATATATGTGTGTATATATATATATATATATATATATATATATATATATATATATATAAAATGGAGAAACATGTACAACAGTCATAAAACCTTACTGATCAGGTTACTACAAGGCATTCTGTAGAACAACAAATTTAAGCTAATCTCCAACTAGCTTACAAGTAAGTAAGATTCAAACTATCATTGTTTTATTTTGCTTTGACAATTACTGAGGTGTAGCCCCTAGTCCACTATTCTAACTGGTGGCCTGGCTACCTTCCCGCTGATTTATCCCAGATACTTGCTGTCTCTCCTGGCCAAGTGTTCATGGCCCATCTTCCCCTATGGCAGCCCTCTTCTCTCTCTCTCTCTCTCTCTCTCTCTCTCTCTCTCTCTCTCCTTTTGCTTCCTCCTTTTGCTTCCTCCTTTTCCTCTTCCAACTAGGTCACTCCAAACCCACCTAACTCTAATTCCTCCTGTAATTGGCTGTAGCCAATTTTATTTAAGCAACAGTATTTAATCAAGGAACAATATTTGTACAACAAAAGCTTGGAAACAGAAATCACTCTTAGGCCTAGATCTTCAGAATTTAGCATTACAATGCATGCCAATAGAGCAAACCGCAACAGCACTCTGTAGAACTCTTCAGTGCTATACTCTTATTGTTGCATTGTTTTCTTTCTTTCTTCTTCATGCAGTCTATCTTTTTATATTATTACTATAACTTACAATTCTATGACAGGCTATATAGTTTGTGAACCCTAACAGCATCCTATAATTCTTCTATCTGCTTTATTCACCTTGATTTTTTTTTTCTTTTCAGCGTCACACTAACTAATACATGATCATTATTCTTCCCACCCTGCTTTCCTCCCACTCCTAATCTCATTAAATAACATCTAAGTAAATTCCATGTCGTCCTTGGTTATTATCCAACAGTTATTAAAATCAAAGGAGTCACGGTTACTAATTGGATAATATGACATTGGCACAGTGGTAATATTGGCAATCCTAGTTGCTCTACCAGTTATTTTCCTACTCAGAAAATGATATGAAGTTTCTATAAAGCAAGTTGAGGTCCTGGACTAAACTGTTTCGTGAACTAGGTACCCAATTCTCCTACATCCAATCCACTGTGGGCATTGCAAATAACTTTCCCTAAATGATAATAACTAAGCAAATAATCCAATCAAGGATATAACAACAAACAAATATCAATATAGTAACATAGTTGAAGTGTGCAGAAATATGCAAAAAATGAATTGTTCCTCCAAAATTACTAATCGTACAATAATGGCATTGAGTAAGAATGAGTTAGGTAAAATCCATACAGAGAACTAGGTGGGGTTTATTAGAAAAAAAGGAGGCAATGAAAAATATAAAAGAATTCAACAATGGGAATTACTGAAGAAAAACAAATCTGAAATGCTAGAAACGAAAATCATAATGAATAAAACAAAATCTCTATATTTCTTCAAAAGAGTTGAGCAAGAAAAAATGCAAAATATCTGAGCTTAGTGAGGAGGTGGGGAAAGCAGAAGCAGGAAAGATAAAATTATCAGATCAAATTCAGTAAGTATGTAATACATGGTATTCATGGTAATCTGAAAAGTAAAATAAATCATGTTTAATAGGCACAGAAGAAAGAAAAGCTCTAGTTATAAAGAAATAGATTTTTAAATATATAAAAACAAAAACATTTTCAAGTTACAAAGACATGCCAGTAGATATATAGGAGCTGTTTAAAATACCAAATAGATAAGATGACAAAAGACCCTATCCTTATGATATGCCTAAAACACTACATATACAGAACAAAGAAAGCATATGAAGCCAACAAGATAGAAATAGCAAGATGTATCTGAAAGCAAAGTTATCAGAATTCTACCAGACTATCTTAGGTGTCAATTCAATTCACAGACTATACCACCTAGCCTTTAATATTCTTATTGTCAAACATATTATTCTCTGACATATGCACCAACATGCTATGATTCAATGGATATGGCATAACTGTAGAATACCCTGAATACATAAATAGGTTACATAGTGTCCATGTGAAAAAGGGCTTCACCAATTGGTACTCATGTCCTCCAGATGAGCTCACTATAATAATTTGATGCATGAGAACAGTGTAAACCAGGATTGCAAGTCATTGTGAATAGCATAAAGAATTACTTTAAACTGAAATGATCCTAAACGATAGTCTGTTACTTGGATGTTTTTAAATGACAAAGAGAAAACTTCCCAGAAGCTGAATCAATATGCCTCATAATTTACTTTGCCTAGAAGGGGAATAAAAACAAACAAACAAACAAAAAACACTAAATATGCAATCGTATACTTATTCATAGGCAGGTGCCAGCACTTGTGGTGAAATGGTGAGACATTCAGTGGAAACAAGTTTAAAATTAATGAAGATAATTGGAACACTTATATGTACATTGAACTCTTAATGAAAATTAAAAATATATCGTTTCATCTCACATGAATATTCACAGGATTGTGATTTAAGCCAAGTAAGATTGTGCATTACTGTGAGTAACTAAGTCAATCCTCTCTGTGGATTCCAGTTAACCTCATTCCCGAGTCGCTTTGTTATCACACAATGGGTTTATGAGCATAGAGCATATGTGGGTAGGATAGAGATTATACATAGTCTCTATATCATGGACTTTCAATCAACAATTCCAATTGGACTATCATGCAGCCTTCTACTAAGAGAGCTCAAGACTGAGAAATCAATTTACTATCATGACAATGCCTTGAGCCACCTACTTGATGACTGAATGATCTTATTGAACTTTCATCATGGAATAGGCAGTGCATTGTCCATATTGCTGGAGACACTAGCCAAATAAAATTTGCATTCCATGTATGCTGCATTTGTACACTCTAGCAACATTATTTCTTTGTGAACTTTCACATGTGAATACATATACATGTGTGTACATGTACGAATGAGAATTCATGGTCTTTTTGTCCTATTTTATGAGGAAAAAACATTTTAACATTTTATGAGATAAGTCAGTTTGTGTTAATGTTCTGGCACTGTTGAATTTGTATGCTAGCACATAAAAGCAAGCCAGGATATCAGCAGAAGAGTAAATGTGATTCAAGGACTTTACTACCTCTTCAGCTAAAGTGATTATTACACTTTATCCTATCATGTTTCATAGAGATGCATAACAAAAGATAGAACTCCTGGCTTATTATTGAATTTATTTTGAGGTCAAGTACAGTTTGTGAATGTGTTGAGTCACTAAAATCTCAAGTGTCTCTACTTGTGATGATTCCGTGTCACTGTTGCTTATATGAGAAAAGCCCAGATGTGTGGTAAATGTTATTATTATATATGTTTATAGCAATGCTGCTCAAAGAGATTGGCTTTTGAAAGGATATGAATTGAAGAGAGCCGATAATGGGGCAGAATATAGGTCAGTTGGCCTTGTCTAATGTAGTAAGGTTTGGGCTAGAACAAAATCATAATATCCTCTTTGTTCTCATAGAAAGCTATCACTGCTGCCCCTGTATATTGGCATTTCTCGTTTTACCATCATTTGTGATACCAACCCATGATTATTAAGACTTTAGTCTTGAGACATGAGTTGGAATATGTATATGTGCATATACTTATATTTACATATATAATATTTTGTGTATATTTTATAGGCACATGCAAGTGTATATATGTAATATACAACCTATATATGTATCATATGAAGTAATACATAATGGAAGTTAGAGAGACAGACAGATATTTAGACAGAGATGTAGACAACAATCTGTATTTTTCCTGTTTCTCTGGAAAAGACAAACCTTACAGAAGTCTTTAGCTTTTAGCAATCATTATTTAGCCATTTGAAAACAAAGATAACTGCCTCAGAATATACAAGTTGGTATGTACCTGGAACATCTAGTTTGAAACCAGTAATTAATGAAGCCATCAGCCAGATTATTCTCCCTTCCCCCTTTTACCCTCATTGTGTCTGTTCTTTTCACATTTCTACCTCCTTTCTAAATTTTTTCCTCAAAGAAGATAGAGGACAGACCTCAGAACACAAATATGTCTTGGAAGAGTACAAAGGAATCAATTCAGGTGAATCAGTCATATCCAGTGAAAATTATAAAATTAACAATACTAGAGATCCCTTGAAGTTATCTAAAGACAAAACAGCAAATAAGAATTATTTATTAAACAAAAGCTTCTAAATTTAAGAAAAGGAAAACAATTAGAAATCTATCAGTTGAGACACACAGCATCTCCTCCACCTCTATGCCAGACCACACTGACACTGAAAAGACTTTTACATTGGATGAGAGTATTGCCCAGTTTACTCCCTTTCCCTTTATAGCAAAAAAAAAGTATATATATATATATATATATATATATATATATATATATATATATATATATATATATATATATATATATTCTTTTTTGGTTTTTCGAGACAGGGTTTCTCTGTATAGCTTTGGCTATCCTGGAACTCACTCTGTAGACCAGGATGGCCTCAAACTCAGAATTCTGCCTGTCACTGCCACCCAAGTGCTGGGATTAAAGGCATGCGCAACCACTATCTGGCAGCATTTATATTCTTTAATAATCTAACTTGTGTTATTCTTTTGAGGCAGAAATTTTGACAGCTGCCCCTCTGTGTAACATGATCATTGATACAGTCGGGCATGAGTGAACATGGGGTAGACACTGAAAATGAGAATTTGGAATAGTTTATCTTCGTATTCCTCTCAAGATTAGAAATTATACTTCATATTAACAAATTTTCTTTGGACAGAGACTGTTTTTGTCAGAATAGTTGTAGCTTATGCAGAAAACCTCACAGGGCATAAAAATAATGATAAAAACATGATAGAGAATTAATCATGAGTTGGTATCAGTGTTTATAGTATGCTCCAAAACTTTGGCTTTGAGATTTGAGGGTTTTATTTCACATCAGTACACATGTGCATGCACACCCAGACACACAGGCATACATTTAAATGCACAGTCATAAACATATAACAAAATACTGATGTTTTCAGAGATTGGATCAGCAAAACATTAAAAAAAATCTCAATGTTAGCATTTTAATGTACATTTGCCCTGTTTTCCAGAAATGTAACACTGTGCACCGTAACAAGAGTGAGGGGATGTTACCTTCTATGCATAGAATACTCTCTAGCATTATTTTCTCTTTCCTTCTTTCTTTTCAGAAGATATCTATCTCGGACACCATAAAGGGCTATCTCATGATGTCTTTTAATTTCTATTTCCCTTGTAAAAATGTGGTGAACAAGACTTTTATATACCATTGGCCATTTTGTGTTCTTGAACAACAACAATTCAGAGTTTCCGGTTCTTTTAATGTTCAGTGAGGAGATGATTATTTGGCTTTGTATTTCTTCTTAGTTGACTGTTTTTCTTATATTACTTGTGAATACTAGGTGTTATCACTTTCATTTCTTCTGCTGTGATAAAATACCATGAAAAGAAAAAGCAGCTTAGAAGGTAAAGGGGTTTAAGTTTACAGTTGAGGCGGGCCTGGAGCCCATCAGCACATGTGTGAGTCAGAGCTTGACATCAGAAAGTGTGGTGATCACACTTCCTGTGACCACACAGGAAGCAGAGTAAGAGCCAGCCAATGAGAGAGCATGATAAGATCAGGCTACAAAACCCAAAGCTTACCCCATATACCATAGTTCTACAGTAAGTTCTGTATTGTAAAGAATCTGTGGCTTCCGGGTACTGTGCCACCAAAAGGGACTGAAGTGTTCATTCACATGAGTGTATGTGGGATATTTCTCACTTGAAAATGCACATTAAATATGAAATTTAAAAATATATATGTCTTTTTTTTTCCTGTGGATGATTGTACCTCTTCTATAATCTTATTGATGAGGTTAATGGAAATTCCTCATTTCAGAATTCTACATGTTTACATCATACACTTGAGCTTCGATGTATTCCAAGTTTATTAATTTCACTGATTATGTGCAATTTCATTCTTTTAAATGGACATTTCAGTTTCCAACATTATTTACTGAAGAAAATACATCTTTTCCCAGCCTTTTTGTCAAAGTTTAGTTGACTTTATGTATCCATGGATTAATTTGTTCTCAGTTCCTTTCCATTGGGTTACATATGTTGTCTAGAACTATATTATTTTCATTAGTACAACTTAATCAAAAAGTTGTAAAGCAAGAATCATGCCTTCTCTAATTTTCTTGTTCTTTTTTTAAGTCTTTGATTTACCATTTTAGAGGTTTCCTATGTATTTTGAAGTTGATTTCTCTCCACAAAAACATAATTTAATTTTGGGCTGGTGAGATGGCTCAGCGGGTAAGAGCACCCGACTGCTCTTCCGAAGGTGATAAGTTCAAATCCCAGCATCCACATGGTGGCTCACAACCATCTGTAACGAGATCTGGCGCCCTCTTCTGGAGTGTCTGAAGACAGCTACAGTGTACTTACATATAATAAATAAAATAAATCTTAAAAAAAAAAGAGAATTTTCTAAAAAAAAAAAAAAAATAATTTAATTTTGATAAAATTATAATTCAATCTATGGATCAATATAAGAAGTTCAATTTAACCATAGTAATTCTTTTGATCTCTGCATGTAAAGTATTGCTGCATTTATTCATATCTTCATCAAATTCTTTTAATCATTTATATTTTACTGTGCAATTTATTGTGTTTGCCAGGCTATGTGCATTCAGGCTAGCCACTCTCTTATATGCTGTTGTAAATAGGATTTCTTTTAATTTCTGCTGTGACTATTCCATTGTTACTGTGAAAACACTACTAATCTGTGTATGGATATTTCATGCAGCAGCCTTGATGAGTGTGTTGATACTTTCCAGTACATTTATCATTATTCAAGGACCATGTTTTCTGCAAATATGACATATCTTTTCCTTTCAAAGTTTTAAGTCTTTCATTCTCTTTCTTTTATTTATTCTTGGTAGGATTTTCAATTCTGAATTTTATAAAAGAAAGAGTAAGAATAATTTCACCATATCTAGTTTTAAGGATACCATATTGAATACATTCTGTCTATTCATTATTTGTTCAGGAAATTGTAGAAGAAAGGATGATTAATTTAGACTCTTTAAAACAAGATGTCAGTGAAGGTATATTTGTGTTTTATAGGTATAGCTCATATCCTTTTCATGTTGCATCTCTGATTTTATTACTTTTGTTAATTAAAATTTATTTTTGAAAAAATCTATAGAAACTTTATCTACACTATTAAATACATAGTAAAACACACACACACACACACACACACACACACACACACACACACAAACACTCACACACTTTTTTTGCCATTTACAATAGTTGAGAAAGCCTGAGATAAGAAGGGCTAACTTGGTAGATCAAGCACTCAAGCACTGCTAAAACATATATTGTGGCTAATCTTTATGGAGAAAATAATTGTTTTGGATGTTCATTCATTAAAACCAAGTGACATTTTTTAATGGGGTTATTTGAATTTCTAGAGTTCAGCTTCTTGAGCTCTTTGTAAATATTGGATATTAGCCTCCTATCAGATTTAGGATTGGTAAAAATTCTTTCCCAATTCATTGGTGGCCTTTTTGTCTTATGGACAGTATCTTTTGCTCTACAGAAGCTTTACAATTTTATAAATTACCATTTGTCGATTTGTGATCTTACAGCACAGGCCATTGGTGTTCTGTTTAGGAATTTTATCCCTGTGCCCACATCTTCAAGGGTTTTCCCCACTTTCTCCTCTATGAATTTCAGTGTCTCTGGTTTAATGTGGAGGTCTTTGATCCACTTAGACTTGAGCTTTGTACAAGGAGATAGACAAAGAATTCTCAACTGAAGAATGCCAAAGGGATGAGCAGCACCTTTAAAAATGTTCGAAATCCTTAATCATCAGTGACATGCAAATCAAAACAACCCTGAGATTCCACCTCAACCAGTCAGAATGGTTAAGATCAAAAATTCAGGTGACAGCAGATGTTGGCATGGATGTGGAGAAAGAGGAACACTCCTACATTGCTGGTGGGATTGCAAGCTAGTACAACCACTCTGGAAATCAGTCTGGCAATTTCTCAGAAAACTGGACAAGTACTACCCAAAGATCCAGCAATACCTCTACTGGGCATATTCCCAGAAGATATTCCAACTGGTAACAAGGACACATGCTCCACTATGTTCATAGCAGCCTTATTTATAATAGCCAGATAACCCTCAGCAGAGGAATGGATACAGAAAATGTGGTACATTTACACAATGGAGTACTACTCAGCTATTAAAAACAACGAATTTATGAAATTCTTGAGCAAATGGATGTATCTGGAGAATATCATCCTGAGTGAGGTAACCCAATCACAAAAGAAGTCACTTAATATGCACTCACTGATAAGTGGATATTAGCCCAGAAACCTAGAATACCCAAGATACAATTCCCAAAACACAAGAAAATCAAGAAAGACCAATGTGTGGATACTTCATTCCTCCCTAGAATAGGGATTAAAATATACACAGAAGGAGGTGCAGAGACAAAGTTTGGAGCTAAAACGAAAGGATGGACCATCCAGAGAGTGCCCCACCCGGGTGGCCCATCACATAATCAGCCACCAAATGCAGACACTACTGCATATGCCAGCAGGATATTGCTGAAAGGACCCTGATATAGCTGTCTCCTGTGAGGCTTTGACAGTCCCTGACAAATACAGAAGTGGATGCTCACAATCATCTATAGGACAGAACACAAGGACCCCAATGTAGGAGCTAGAAAGAGTACCCAAGAGCTGTAGGGGTCTGCAACCCTATAGATGGAACAACAATATGAACTAATCAGAACCCCCAGAGCTCATGTCTCTAGCTGCATATGTATTAGAAGATTGCCTAGTTGGCCATTATTGGGAAGAAAGGCCCTTGGTCTAGCAATGTTTATATGTCCCAGTACACAAACACTCACACACAGTACAGGGGAATGCCAGGGCCAATAGTGGAAGTGGGTGAGTAGGGGAGCAGGGCGGGGGGAGGGTATAGGGGACCTATGGGATAACACTTGAAATGTAAATGAAGAAATTATCTAATAAAACAAAAACCAAGTGACATATTTGATATTAAAGTTGTTTTCAACACAGTAATATATACCTCTATAACTTTACATAACTTCTGCTTTATTTTTCAAATGGATATATATATATATATATATATATATATATATATATATATATATAATTTAATATCTCTCTGATAGACTTCATCCTAGCCCTAGTTTTTGTGGGACAGTTTACTTGTTCAAAACACAAAATTGGATGTATGGGATTTTGTTTTAGTATTATTTTTCATTTGGTTTGGCTTTATGTGTTTTTGTTGGCTTGTTTTTTGAATTTCTGTAATAGTCCATACTTAAAGTTTTCTGAGATTAAGGCAATTAATAATATTTTAACATTGCTTCATTAGGACATCAGAAAATTCTTTATTTCATAGCTACCAAATGGTCTTACAAGTAAGATGAAATCACACCACCATGAATACAGAATTGTTTATTCTCCAGAGATGAAAGACAAGAGAACTAATATTGGTTATTAGATATAGAAGTTCTTGCAGGTGACAAGATAAGGCATTCTTAATTAATCTTAACCTGGGAATGTATAACAAGCTTCACAGATGTAATGAGACTTGAGCTGCGCTCTGAAGGACAAGTCAGAGTTAGTCATTCTGAGAAATCTCTAAGGAGTTTCCTGATAGTAATAACAATATCTACAATGATAGGGCCGCTGAGGAAAATGCTTGTTAGGACAAGGATTTTGCTGTGGAAACCAACCTCCTGAATTTTGTTTCATTGAATATAGATTAAGAATAAAGTAAAATCCATCAAAACCCAAGTAGTTGTAGAGCTCATCTGTAATCAAGGTACTCTTGGGATGGGGTGGGAGTCTGAGACAGGCTAATTGCCTCATTTTGAATCTCAGGAGCCAGGAAGCCTAAAATAACCAGGATAGCATTCAAAGATGGAAAGGCCTGCCACAAAAAAAGGCAGAAAGAAGAAAAGGACTGCTGGAAGATTTGAGACCAAAGGTCATCAGAGCAGGATCCACAGAGGAGGTCTTGTGCCCTCAGGATAATACCCTGCAGCTTTTGGTGCTTGCTCTGCTAACCAAATGCTCTGTGAAATCTTAGCCTTGCTACGAATGGCATGCTTCACCTTTAAGGGCTTTTTAAATTTTATTTCATACATTTCAGAGATAGGATTGCTTTTGCGTTTTTTTCTGGTTGTTCAGGGTCTTATTATTTATTTTTTTTAAATGTCACAGGAAATGCTGCTTGTATTCTATTTGAATGAGAGTGCTCTCTGCTGATGACAGTCTACAAAACTCCTCTAAGAAAGATCACCTCTCCTGAGTATTCCTGCCACTGCAACATTGAAAGGAGCGGGAGTGAGTGTACTTCCTTTGCTCAGGTAAATATCATCTTTCAGTGTGGTTTTTGTCCTATGAGTTCATTCTTTAGATTTAATAGAAAACATCTCGGCTGTATAAACAGGCAGTAAATGCTCTGTGCTTGCCTTCTCTTTGTTCTGTTTAACTCTCATCTACCCAATTAGACATATCTCACAGCAGTTGTAAAAGTTTTATTTAGTCTTTTCTCTATAATTATCTGGATGAACTTGGGGAAGTTACATCAACATATGTATACATTGTATTTTCTTATTGTCTGCCTTATGGATTTCAAAATGTCAATCTGAGCAGAAGGTGAATCATATGCAAGAAAATGACAAGAATAAAAGATTTTAAGGGATTTTAACCAAAAGACGGAAGATTATCTGCTGCTATTCATTAAATAATTTGGCCTTACTTGCTGAAGGAACTGGACATGCATGAAGACATGTTCTTGAGATAAGTATTATTCAGTAAGCCATAGCATGAGTTGGAGTAATAGATTATGGCTTCAAATTAAATGCATTATTATTATTAGGAATAAAAGTTGTGTTGAATAAAATTATATAAAAATATATTTTATGTGAATTTCTATTTAAACTGATATACAAACTGTTTTCTTGAAAATAATTTGAGTCAGAATTATGTCAATTTATAAACTCTTTTTCTAACTTAAAAATATTTAAAGTGTCTGAAGACCCTTGCATGTTGCATATATCATGTTTCATGATACATTAATCACTTTATCATTGTGACCAACAAAGACCTATGTTTGAACAATCACAGTGTCATTAACTGTCTTTATAGGTCTAAAGTTGTAAAATAGAGTACAGGTTAGTAATGCTATTGACACCCCTTATCTTCTTAGTGTTACATATTATGCCTTGGCTTCTTATCTTGTATTTTTTTTTTTGTAATGTTTTTAGAATTTCTTGTTATTGGCAATTTGTTCTTCTGTTTAAAGTTACTCTGTAGAGTCCTGGAATTGATTTAACTTGGCTCCTTTTAGAAAACTATAGCTTTGGAACAAGCAATAGTTTTAAACAAGTTTTGCAGTCAAATGGATAGACTAGAAAACATCCTGAGTGAGGTAACCCAGACCTAAAATAACAGGCATGGTATGTCCTCAATAAGTGTATATTGGCTCTAAAGCACAGAATACCTATGATACACCCCACAGACCCAAAGAAGTTAAATAAAAAGGAAGGTCTGAGCCAGGGTGCTTGATCCACACTTAGAAGGGAAAACAAAATAGTCATTTAAAGAAGGCAGAGGGAGCCAAGCTTGGTGGCGCACACCTTTAATCCCAGCACTTGGGAGGCAGAGGCAGGCAGATTTTTGAGTTTGAGGCCAGCCTGGTCTACAAAGTGAGTTCCAGGACAGCCAGGGCTACACTGAGAAACCCTGTCTCGAAAAAAATAAAAATAAAAATAAAATAAAAGAAGGCAGAGGGAAAAAAGAAGGGAAGTGTATGGGAGAGAGGAGGGTAAGGTTGAATTGGTGATGGGGGCATGGGATTAGGTATGTGGAGAGACAGTAGAGAGACCCAGAAGGCCCAGAGAATGAATGGAAATCTGCACCTGCTGTGGGTGGGAGGCAGAGGTGGGGAAAATCTTTAGGAAGTCCCTGATGGAACATTAGGAAGACCTGAGATGGGCAAGGCTACCAGGGGTCAATATGGGTGATCTTAGCCAAGATGCTTAACAATTGGGACATGGAACCTGAAGAGCACATCTCCTGTATCCAGGCAGGACCCTCAGTAGAGGGATAAGGACACCAACCCACTCACAAAATTTTCTACCCAATTTTTTTGTTGTTTAAAAGAAACGCAGAAACAAAAATAGATCAGAGACCAAAGGAATAGCCAACCAATGATTGATACAACTTGAAACTCATCCCACGTACAAGCACCAATTGCTGACATTATTAATGATACTTCATTATGCATGGAGACAGGAGCCTAGCATAACTGTTGTCTGTGAGACTATACCCAGCAGCTGACTGAAATATATCCTGATACCCACAGCCAGACATTGGACAGAGGAGATTGAGGATGTTTACTGAAGAGTTCAGGGAAGGATTAAAGGCCCTGAAGAGCATGGGAACCCCACAGGAAGACCAAAAGAGGACCAAATGAGGACCTCTGGGATCCACTGGAGACTGAGCCATCAACCAAAGAACATGCACAGGCTGGAACATATATGCCCCTGGCACATATGTAGCAGACCTGGAACTCGGTCTCCATGTGGGTCTCCCCAACAACTGAAGTGCAGAATCTCCCTAAAGCATTAGCCTGGCCATGGCATCCATTCTCCAATAGGCCTGCCTTGTCTCCCTCAGTGGAGAGGATGCATCTAATGTAGCATGAAGTGGAGCGCGTGGGGGGGCGGGGTGGGGAGGGGGACTGACCCTCTCAGAGAAGAAGGGAAAGGGATAGGAGGAAAGTCTCTGCTCTGCGGGGGTAGGGGCAGGGTTTGGGATGTAAATAAAATTGTAAATTGTAAATAAAAACAAAAAGTTAATGCAAGTTTTTGTGTATATAAAATAACAATAAAATCTTACACTTACATGATTTATAATAGTACTTTTAATTTCAATATGTTTAGTCTTCAACCATGAAACATCTCTTTGCAATAGACAGAGACCATTACAGATGAACACTAACAATTAAATTGCAGAGTTGTGTAGCCCTGTCACAATGGATAGATCTACAAACAGTCCAGCACCCAAAGGTCTAAAACACTGCAGAAGGAGGGACTAGAAAGATTGTAAGAGTCATTGATCAGGAATTTGCTGTGAGACTGTATTTCCTAGGGATGTTAGAAACTACACTCATCAATTCTCACAAACATGACTTTGATACAAAAGACATGGCAAGATGGATGGGGAATATCCCATAAGGCCGTGTCTATTTGTATCATCCCTTTTAAGGTCTACAGTTAACAAAAGAATGCTGAGAGTGAGAGAAATAGTCTTACCCAGAAAGAGCACGCCAAATGATCATCCAATATCACATAGTTAGTCCTGAAAACATAAATACATGGACCAATATTCAAACCAAGCAGGTCATATTTAGGAATGTATTTGTATATGCCTATATATGTGCATATGTCAACAATTAATGAAAAACAAATATGTGGATTTTAAAGAGGGCAGGAAGAAGTATATAAAGGGATTTGGAGGGAAAAAAGCAAGGGAGAAATATATAGCCTTGAAGATAAATTTTTAAAAATATATAAGGAAAATTATTTGAGTTCTGATTTAATATAATAACATATATGTCCAATGTACAAATATAGGAAGACATAAACTTATTTAACTTATTTTTCATAGTCAAAGTTATCTTATTTTAAGTACATCTGACCATGACAGGGTTTGGTAGGATTTTATGCTCTAATGTATTTGTCTGTTTGTTTCTTTGTTTCTTTGTTTCTGAACAATTAATGTTCATTGTTCTTTAAAAATTGTTCTAAATAGCATTGCTCCTTTGACTGTGATCATATCATTGTGTGAAAATTACAGAAAATCATAGTATTGTGAAAAGTTACAGTTCTACTGCTGATCACCTGAAGGGTTCTATCATCTCACCAGGCTTTGAATTCTCACACCCTTCTTAGAACTATCCACTAAGGATGTGCTTTGAATAGTAAATTAGATGTCATAATCAACATACCACTGTTGCTCTTAAGGAGTTTGCTCACTACTCATTATTGACTCTACTCAGTAATGAAGTCTGCATTGACTGTATACCAGGTGAGATTATATATACTTTATGTATGATTTATTCAATGGAATGACATTCCTAAATGAAAAGCACAGCCTATTGATATTTGCCTTGAAATGATGGACTTAAGGTGAAACTCAAACACTCTTCCTTGTGTCTACAGGCAGTTAAGTTTCTGCTGTGATATCTCAACCGAAGTTCCTTTTAACAACCACCTTGTCATTGCTAATAATACAGTCAACTCTGAGTTTATCATCATTGAACTCTAGGTTTAAATCTACTCAGCCCTCAGACCAGCATTGTGGACGCTTTCCTCAGCCTTCACCAGAAAGTCAAGGCAGCAGCCTCCGCTCAATTTTTAGGCACTTAAAAGTACCACAGGTATGTATGCGTGTAATGTAGGACATGTCTAGTCTATTTAGAAATAAGACCACTAAGTGTTCTCTTCCTACCTGGGAGTGCCATTAATCTGCCCTGCTGTAGCTACCTTTTCTCTTTCTCATACTTCAAAGAGTAAAGTAAGTGGAACTGAATCATCTGATATTTCAGTCTATGTTAATTGTAGCAGCAAAAATAGTTGCCACGGGATCCAGGCAAGTTCTTCTACTAGCATCAATTCCAAACCTACCATGTAATTTCATCTATCCAATAGTACTATCTCACTTAAGCACATATGTACATTACCCCTCACATAGATTATACTTAGACTGAAAAAACATTAGTCTTAAATAAATAAGTTTACCACCTATTTGGAATATCCTCTATATGTCATGGATCAGATCTTGGATGATTCCTAAGTAATAACTCACAAGTAGTTAATTTCTTCAAGGTCTGGTTCATAGGTTTAAAATTTTGGAAATATAGCTTGCAAGGTATAGGACAATCATACACTAAAAGGAACTTGGTCTTCCAAGACAAGCAATAATAATTCAAAGACAAATGACAGTATCCTTAGTGAATTTAAGTAGAAGGATCACAGACTAATGATCATTTCTTTCCATGAGCAATTAACTTCATTTTTCTGAATAAAGTTTTCTAAAACTGGCTAATTTGTATCGTGAAAAAAATAACTTTGATTTAAAAATATCTCATAAATTGCAGTTGTTATATTGTCAGAAGGATGCCAGTAAGCAATAGTAGAGACAGTAGAAGCAACAATTTGGTGGCAGTTCTCCAAAGATCTTGTTTTCCTGTTTAGAGCTCTCTAGTGAATTCAAGGTGCCTGGATGCTTTAATAACATTTCGACCTCACAAGGTAGATTTTTCCTATGGATAAAAACAAAGGCACTCAGGGATTCCAGTTCCTCTCACATCTGTAGCTTCTGCCTTTGTCTAAATTTGATATCTTTGACAATACACCCTTTAGTAGAAAGCTTCAACAGCTTGTGTAATTATGAACATGAGTGCCACAGACCTTTTATGCTGTGCTTAAGAGTTGCCAACCTTCACTGTCAGGAAAATCATGGAAAATTAAATTAGGACAATAGATGAAATAATGGATGTGGGGGAATGAAATCCCTAAGTGCTTCGGTCATGCTGCTAATGAAGAAAGACTTCTCTCTGCCTTTTCTCTCTGCTGTGAACAGCAGATCTCAGCCATAAAAGTGGTAGCTTATATGCTGGTTTCCTTTTATATAAGCCGTTAATGATTTTTTTGAGCAGTGACTTTAAAGTATTCTGTTTTAATACAGTATTTCAAAGCCACTGTTGCATTAACAGAACTGCTTTATAATAGAACAATGTAAGAGAGTGCGTGAGACACATACACACACACACACACACACACACACACA
>LR752332.1:0-43901 GCA_902729485.2 Mus minutoides | reverse complement strand
CATCCAGCTCAAAGTGCCCCAGCTTGTGAACTAAAAAGCTATAACAGGTACATTGTAGGCAGCCGTGGCTCTCCGCCATTACAATCCAGACGGGCATGCACATTCTGTCTGGTAAACAATCCTAGTGCGCATGCATAGCTCACCATGAGTGACAGCCCCTCCCGAAAGGGCTATATGTTAATGAGGCATAGTTTGTTATCAACCAGACTCTTTTCAGTCCCCAGGGAGGTATATAAGCAGCAGCTCTTCCACTGCTCAGGGTCCTGGGCATCTACAATCAAGGCGCTCCTGAATAAAGACTGATTGAGAAGATCCCAGTGGTGTCCTGACTTTCTTGCTGGTTGAGTTAGGCGCATCACAGGACATAGTCCACATTTTGCAATGTTACTGATTACCTGTTAGAAACTTAGAAACTACTTGTCTCCTCACGGAGTATCTGCGGAGAAGCCATTTATAGACTTAAATAATTCCAACTTATAATATTTAATTCACATGAAAATTTACTTTGTTTCCCACTGACCATCACTGAAGAAATACATTTTCTTGACATGAAATTACAATTATGGCAAGCTTCATGACTTTTGTTTTACTCTTAAATACTAGAGATGTCCAATGTTACTTTAATCACAAATTCAAGTCTCTATTTCCAATTCTGGCTTTTTGGTTTGCCATTCCTAATACTTCAATTTCCATTGAAGGACCAGTCTCTCCCTGAACATTCATCTTTCTATTATAAGCCAAGATGCATGTTGGCTTTTCAGACAGACATATAATTGGCCTCAAACATCTGGTAGTCATTCATCTGCTAAACTTCTTGAAACCTGAAAAGCAAGAGAAGGAGACAAAAATATTCTTTTCCTGCAGAAGCAATGTAAAATTGGACTCCAATTTTGGACATGGAGATGTTTAGTGAATCCTTGTGGCTCACTGGCCATCTTTGACGTGACCATCTTGGTTGTGTTACTTTGGACTCCTGGAGAATTTTCAGAACAGTTTCCTTGAAGTTTTTCCACAAACACCCTCTGCCTATTCTGCAAAGGAATAAAAAGCAATCAGGTTCCTTTTATACATTTTTTTTTTAATTCTGAATCTTTTTTATACTCTGAATATGAATGCTTCCAAAGGATAAGAGAGACATTCTGATTTCTGATCCCTCTCCTATTATAATTTCTGCCTTCATTTGAAACCTAATTTGTCTCACTACTAATTACAGAATGTTATCACCAGCTATCTGTGGCATCTCAATTTAAAAATTGTAATTTGAGTGGTTATCTCATCCCAGATGGCAAGTATCAGCAGGAGAGCCATTGGTGTCTGATGATGGAATGAACTGAAGTGAACTGTTATGGTCAGAACAGTCAATTTACAAAGCACTCAAGACTCTCAATAAGATATTGCAGAACAGCAAGAATGATGTAATGCCCCACACTGGAAATCAGTATGCCTTAACCAGAATGGAAGCTTGAAAGAACCACTTGCATATAATCAGTACTCACACAAAAGTGTTAGCCAGCCTCTCTCTTTTATCCAAGGCATATTGTAGAACAGGCTAAACAGAAATGACAGTGCCTTGAAAATTGTAGGAAGTGACCACAAACAGCAGACAGACAGACTAAGTGAGCTTTACAGACAAATGGAATACAGTCTATAATGCTACAGTAAATACTAAGCTGTGTATAGAAATTGTTTTTATAAAAGTCGCAAGATGATTATGGTAAGGAGACGAAAATCCCCTCAAGGAGTAGGGATTCTAGAGAACTCATGATTCCTAGAATGAAAATGTGAACTATGTTTCTATTATGCATTTGCAGACATAGGACAAAGCCAGCTGGGCCAGGCAACAGGACTCCTACAAAAAGCTGAAGATGCTCGCTAACATCCTTTTTCAGAAAATTCTGATGGGACTAAATAATGTCCCTGTGCAGAAATAGCCACTGTTCATGGCGAAATGCCTCACGTTCTATTGCCTGAGTTCTACAGAGAAAATTCTGCACATTCAAATGAGACCCAAGTCAACAAATGTGTTAAATATAACAACACTGCCATTAATAAAGAACAAAAAAAAAAAGGTAAAATTAAACCACATGGAAAGGGTATAGTTTAAGCTTTTCAAGAAAGCTGCGAGAATTTAGTGAAGCTTTACATTCACTCTATAAAATGAAGGCAGAACAATTTACTTAAATATCACCTGTTTGCATTTCAAAAGCCATGACCATCCCCTGCCTGTATCTCTCCATGATGCCTTTCCTATCATAAATGAAGCACACAAAAGCAGTAAATCTGCTGGAGGAAATTTTTTTATGAGCATCCAGAAAATGCAACTGAAATAAAATTATATATTTTTATTATTATTATGTTATGTAGCATGTATTTTTGTCTGTAAACAGTTCTTGTGGTTTATTTACATATTGATAATTAATGTATCTTTCCACTTTTTAAAAAGTTAACACTATGATTCTACTGAACTTTATAATTTGTCAAGAAATCAATTCTCCAAGGAAAAATGGGAAGAAAAGAACTCATATTCCTAATGAATTAAAATGTTCCATATGTTAATTCTAGTAAATTTAAAAAGACACATCCAAATTTATATAAATAAGTTATTGTAATAAGATTTATGAACCTTAATGAAGAACATAATTAAATTATGCCTTTGAAATTCTTAGACATTATACAATTATTTGTTTTGATACTTTTAACCTCTGTTCATTTCTTTATTCTTCATTAAAGTTAACATAACTATTTAAACTTTTTAAATGTAGAAGTTTTACTTGAGTCTAAGTGTTATTATCTATGTTATAAGAATCAGTGTTTTTAATACTTAGCTCTTGATTCATTTTTAACATTGGCTTCACATTTATTCTTTACTCCTGTGTCTAGATTTTCAGAAAAAAACAAGAAAACCAAAACCTATTTATATTCTCTGATGGCTCTTTTCTATCCATGATTGTCAGAGAAGCATGAACTGTTCTTTTATGAGCTTTGAGAAGTAACTTCTTTCAATTTTTTTCTATGTAAATATTTTTCAATAAAAGGACTGAAGGAGCTGAAGGTGTTTGCAACCCATAGGAAAAACAACAATATCAACGAATCAGAATCCACAGAGCTCCCAGGGACTATACCACCAACCAATGTGTACACATGGAGTACCCATGGCTCCAGCCACCTATGTAGCAGAGGATGGCCTTGTTGGACATCAAAGAAAGGAGAGGAACTTGGACCTGTGAAGGTTCAATGGCCCAGTATAAAGGAATGCTACATTGGAGAGGCAGGAGTGGGTAGGTGAGTGGGGAAGGACTCACATAGAAGCAAGAGAAGGGGGGATGGGATAGGGAATTTCATGAAGGAAAGTAGGGAAAGGAGAGAGCATTTGAACTGTAAATAAACAAAATATCCAATAAAAAAGAATGAAGAAGAAGAAGAAGAAGAAGAAGAAGAAGAAGAAGAAGAAGAAGAAGAAGAAGAAGAAGAAGAAGAAGAAGAAGAAGAAGAGGAAGAGGACCAGGAGCAAGAGGAGCAGAAGGAGCAGGAGGAGCAGAAGGAGCAGGAGGAGCAGAAGGAAGGAAGAAGAAGTTTACCTTCTTTCAAGGGATAATCTCCAAATCTGTATTTCAAAGTAACAACAGCACAACACTTTGATGAATATAAAACATTAGATCTGCTTGCTATCTAAGAAAACTTATAAATAACACAAGTAAGGTAGCATATTTAAGGACTATCACAATTATTCTTAATTAAAGAAACTGAAATCCATTCAAATTTGTGGATTCAAAATGGACTATAGATCCAACACAGAAAGATAATACATTGACATATCCAAGCAGAAAGATAATACATTGACATATATTTGACAGAAGCCATAAACTAGACAAGTTGAGGTGAAAATCTGATGAGATATTGATCAAGGAAAATAATGTTTATAATCCATCCATGTGTGTGTGTGTGTGTGTGTGTGTGTGTGTGTGTGTGTGTGTGTGTGGTTTACCATGTATCTGCTTAATATGCCTATAGGTCATTTAAAATTAGTGTTTGAATTTTCTTTCTTTCAAGTATTTCAATGTGAATAAAGGTCTAAGTAATATTTAAAAGATAAGTTGTGTAATCTTTTTGTCTTCCAAGCTATTTTGGAAGTTCCTAGTTTGAAGTGTCCAAGACCATGATGAGAACTTAGAGTTATGGAGCCAGAATCATGGCTATTCTAATAATTAGATCATCATTAGCAAACCCAGAATAATCCACATTGGCTTGCTCTTCAGAGTCCCCAAAGCTGGACTGCTCCTGACAGCAGACAGCCTAGACCTACAGCTATTGCCAAGTTATTTTTGGTGATTTGTGACCTGTAAGGAGAGAATCTGCAGCACACGCCATTATGCAATTTCAAAACAAGTTTGTTTAGGCCAACTGGCACAAATACTGTTATTAATAAAAATGAATAGATACCGTATATTCAGTTGGCAATAACACTAAACAACTTTAGTTCTTAAGTTATTTACATTAACATTCTGAACACTAGTAATAAGAAAAATATGACCTAATACATGTGATAATTATTTACCTAACATCAGAGTTACTCAGTTACATGACATATTAATAATGTAGTTAATTAAGAAATAAGTAAGTTAGCACTTCATGTCCAAGTAAGGATGATTTTTTTGTTACTATTCTATTGATGTGATAAAACAACGTACTGAGTTAACATATAGAAGAATGAGTTTATTTGGGTCTTATTGCTCCAAGAGTTCAGGGCCCATAAAGGCAGGGCCAACATGAGGCAGGCATAATGAGAATAGATAAACTGTGTCATGTGTGCTCACACCTTAAACTTAAATCTGGAAACAGAGCTAAGTGGTTGGATTTTGAAATCTAAAAGTGCTCACACTCAGAGACATTCCTGCAGCAAAGCCTCCCCAAAATGCTCCAATAAGTGGTGACTGAGAGTTATGGGTGATATCACCTTCAAGCAATCATAGAGGATGATGATCAATAGTCTATCATTACACAGACACAAAGTATGGATTTATTTAAATCTTCAGATTATATTGTAAATTTTTAAAAGTAAGTTTGTAGAAAAGCTGAGTATCAGGATATAAAAAGACAACTAACATATATAAAGCTTATAGAATTATAAGCTATAAATACATGCAATGTTAACTTGTATGATATTAATATACACATGAAAATTTATAATATAAATCATAGTATAAATTCAATGGGATAATACAATATGAACAAATAACACATGAAATTAGATATACTAATTATTTGACACAGAAAATAAGATATGTAGAAAGAACTGTATAAAATTTTGCAAATTATAAGTAGACAGAAATTAAGAAGTAATATGTATTTTAGGAAGTTTCTACTGTATACGTTTCTAAAAGACTCCTCAATAGGCCCTAGGTTTAGCTGTTCCTCCCCTATTTCCTAACTCCTCTCTCTTTAATCCTACAATACAAGCATTCAGTGCATCCATCCACATTTACCTAATTTATTTCCGGTTCCTAGAAATCTTCATCCTTCGCCCTTAGTCACTTTCTTTATACCTAACGCCTGTTGTTACATGAATTGTAGCTTGCTTATCAATAACTAATAACAATTATTGACATAAAAGTAAATATTTGTCTTTTTGGGTTTGAGTTACCTCCGACAGGCTGACTTTATTTTAGTTCCATCTATTATTCTCCTGTGAATTTCATGATTCCATTTTTTTAATGGCTGAGTAACAACCCACTGTGTAACTTTACCATATATTTATCTATTCTTCTGTTGAGGTATATCTAAGTTGTTTCCAACTGATGGCTATTATGAGTACGCACCAACAAACATGTCTGAGTAAGTGGTAGGAGGGAATAGGATGAAGCATCCTTTGGGCTTAGCTGGCCTTGAGGTAAATAAAATCTCATCTTTCAGAGGAACCACTGCCCTGATACCTTAGGGGCTGTACAAGATGGCACTCCCACCAGCAATGGAACATAGTGCTGTAGCGTTACAAATAGATAATATATGCCGTGTGTTAAAACCAACTAAATATGTTAGAAATGGTGGTAATAGAACCAGAGTTTCATCCTAGAAATATATCAAAATATACAGCTTTTATATGTCTAAATAATTAATGACATACAGAAAAAAAGAACCTTAATTAATGAAAAGAAATGTATAAATTTCTTGAAACTAATTCAACAATATACTTCTCAAAATCTGAAAAGTCAGACCCAGTAATTCTTCTGAAAGATTCAACCATAAAAGAATAGCAAAATATGCTGGAATATTATCTGATATTTATCATTAGAAAGTAGGAAAAAGAATATCATCTTCTTAGAAGTGGAACATATATATCACTGACTAAGGAATGTGTGCAATTTTTAATATTTAATTTTCACATCTGCATGACAATACTATCTCTAAATTATAGATAGCAAAATTAAGTACTTTCCATAAATTATTAGAGTAGTATTGTCTTAGTTCCTTCTTCATTGCTATAACAAAGACCACAACTAACACAAGTTAGAAAGATAGCATTTACTTGAGGCTTGCTTACTAAAAGTAAGGTTTATAGTGTCTTCCATGACTATCATGTCAGGGAGGCTGTCAGCAGGCTGGCAAGCTAGTCACTGGAGCAGAGGCTGAGACTGTGCATCTGGATCCACGAGTTGGAAACACAGACAGAACTAACTGGTAATGGTATGGGCTTTTGAAGGCCTCAAAGTGCACCTCCAGTAGCATACCTCCTCCAAAGAGGCCACTCCTTCCAATCCTTATGAAACAATGCCACCAACCAGGACAAAGCATTCCTTTGTTTCTTGCTATTAAAAATAAGACTGTTATAAACATAGTAGAGCATATGTTCTTATTATATGTTGGAGCCTCTTTTAACTGCCTGACCTTGGTATCCATCCTATTTACAGACACAAATACTAGACACCATTGCTGATGCCAGGAAGCACTTGTTGACAGGGGCCTAGTATGGCTGTCCCTTGAGAGGCTCTATCAGTACCTAACAATACATATGCAGATACTCACAGCCAGCCATTGGACTGAACCCAGGGATTCCAATGGAAGAGCTAGGGGAAGGACTGAAATAACCAAAGGAGATTGCAACCACATAGGAAGAACAATATCAATTAACCTGACCACCCAGAAGTTTCAGGCACTAAACCACCAACCAACAAGTATACATGGAGAGAATTCATGGCTCCAGCTACATATGTAACAGAAGATGGCCTTAACTGGCATCAATGGGAGAGGAAGTCCTTTATCCTGTGGAGGCTTGGGGCTCCAGCATAGGAGAACTCAAGAATGGTGACGGGTGAGTAGGTGGTTGGGTGATTGGGTGAGTGGGTGGAGGAACACACTCATATAGGCAAAGGGGAACGGGATGGCATTGGGAGTTTATAGAGGGGAAACCAGGAAGGAGGATATAGTTTAAAATATAAACAGATAAAATGATTTCTAAAAAATAAAGCCAGGCATAGCAGTGAACCTCTGTGATCCCAGTACTAGATAGAGATATTAAGATAAATTCCTGGAGTGTAATGGCTGGGCAGCATGGCCTATTAGGCAAGCTCCAAATCAGTGAAAATCTGTCTCAAATCATAACTATAATAAGTGGATGACAAATGAGGAATAAACCTTGAGTTTGTCTTGTGTGTACCTGCACATATCAGACATATATGTACACTCATAAACAAGAATACACAAACATGTATACACACATACAAATATACAACTAGGCTTTGTGGTGATGCAGAGAAGATATACAAGTGTAATAGCAGCTCTATCTACAATCACTGCAGCTTCACAAACTCCTATCCTCTTCTTTCAAGTATAGCTGCTTAGCTTTCCATACAATCCATGTAGCCATCGAAAAAAGCACAGAGCATTACTTTGAAGGTTCTGTAGGGAGGATGAGACTTTATATACCATAATCTAGAATCATAGCATGATGAACATTCTGACATAAAACATCTCATGTAATCCAGCTTTCATCTTGAAAAACATAGAAAACCACTTTTAGCATCTTAATGTGTCTTATTATATATTCATATTTAATATTGACACTATAGTATACTTTCTAGCATTATTGGTTATTTAAAACCTGGTTAAAATTATGTTACGTATCACTTAAATCAAAATGCAAAAACTAAATGCAAAAGAAACTAAGTTAAATATAATAAATATTAAGTACAAATAAAAGATTCACAAGGTATTTTGAAGGACTTATTTTACAAATTTAATAAACATCACATCTTTTTTACTTTTTTACACAAAGGCAAATAATTATACATGCATGAATGAAATAGTTAATTAATTATGCTGTATAAGCTCTCCAAATTATAAACATACTGCTACTAGAAATGTGTTTTCATTTTATTAAGGTAACCATTTAATAATAATTTAACCATGGTTTTAATTATTTAATGTTATGAATTGTGCAATGCAGTTTCCTTAATGAATTGAAATAAAATATGTGAATTTAGTGTTTCTTAAAAAATATGATTTTAAAAATTGTTGACAGGTTGTAATGAAAAGGATGTAATTTATGTTCATTTATTCTGCATTCATCATATGTTTTATATGTTTGTACTTTATACTTCACAGTTCTTGAAAATGCCAAGAATGAACTAAGTTTAAAATTCAATCAGGGAAACTCATAAATAAAGTGATAAGTGTGTTAAAGGTATTATCTTAGAGTTATAATCACTCTAGGGATCCATACTACTTATTACTTATCCCAGAAAGAACAAGAAGGGGATATGGATATTAAGTAATAAATGTTAATATGTGAAACTTAACCTAAAATCCTAGTTGACTATTTCAGAATGAAAAAATTTGAAGAAGAATATGAGCTTGGCTAATTACATAAAATTATTTGCACATATATTACAAAATTATCTTCAGTCAGATTAGATGAGATTCTGAGTGAACTGTTATTATTGACATAAGCATGGCCATTTCCAGAACCCCAATACTTCAGAACCATGAGAATGTCAGAGTTTTCTCCAGGTCAGGATCAGAGGAATGTCATGCTGTGACATTTTTGATAATGATAGTGAATATTTGATAATGGATGAATATGAAGGAGATACTTATTTTTCCTGTCTCAGTTGCTCAAAGCCATTTTCTAGTTGCCAGCTATAGTTTCAGCTAAATTTAGAATGGTCGTTCATTATTTATATCCAGATATATTAAGCTATAGAATATAGGAAGCATCTTTATACATGAAGTAAGGAGTCTCTGGCTGATGCTATCTGTGAAAAGGAACTTTATAACTTCTGTAAAAATTATAGAGATGATAGATGTTAGATGATGATGATAGATGATAGATTGTAGAGAGATCAGAGATAGATAGATAGATAGATAGATAGATAGATAGATAGATATCAATTTTTTCACTGTCAAGGAAAAAATAATCAAGTATGCTAGAAGATACTTCTTGAAATCAATTTTCTATACTATCTAAGATCTTTCCTAACATGGTACAACTGACAAAAAAGCAAAGCTCCACTGAGTAAGAGACTTTATTATTTTTTGATGATGTAATGGTTTGTATATTATTGGACTAGAGAGTGGCACCATTTGGAGGTGTGACCTTGTTGGAATAGGTGTGACCTGGTTGGAGCAGGTTTGTCACTGTGGGTGTGGGCTTAAGACCCTCACCCTAGTTGCCTGGAAGTCAGTCTTTCACTAGCAGCCTTCAGATGAAGATCTAGAACTCTCAACTCTGCCTGTACCATGCCTGCTGGATGCTGCCCTGCTCCTACCTTTATGATAATGGACTGAACCTCTAAACCTGTGAACCAACCCCAATTAAATGTTGTTTTTTATAAGATTTGCCTTGGTCATGGTGTCTGTTCACAGCAGTAAAACCCTGACTAAGACAGATGATTTCTTTTCTGTTATTGTTGTGTGTGTTTGTTTGTTCGTTTGTTTGTTTTTCGAGACAGGGTTTCTCTGTGTAGCCCTGGCTTTCCTGGAACTCACTTTGTAGACCAGGCTGACTTTGAACTCAGAAATCTGCCTGCCTCTGCCTCCTGAGTTCTGGGATTAAAGGCATGCACCACCATGCCCTGCAGATATTTTCTTTATTTACATTTCAAATGTTATCTCCTTTCCTGTCTTCTACTCTGAAAACCCCCTATCTCTTCCCCAATCCCCCAGCTCACTCACCCACCCTCTCCCACTTCCTGACCTTGATATTCCCCTACACTGGGGCATAGATCCTTCACAGGAATAATGGCCTCTCCTCCCAATGATGACCAACAAGGCCTTCCTCTCCTATCTACATAGTTGGAGGTGTGAGTCCCTCCTTGTGTACTCTTTGGTTATTGGTTTAGTCCCTGAGAGCTCTGGGGTTACTGGTTGGTTGTTATTGTTGTTCCTCCTATAGGGCCGCAAAACCCTTCAGCACCTTGTGTCCTTTCTCTAGTTCCTCCATTGGGGACCCTGTGCTCAGTACAATGGTTGGCTGTGAGCCTCCACTTCTGTATTTGTCAGGCACTGGTAGAGCCCCTCAGGAGACAGCTATATCTGGCTCCTGTCAGCAAGCACTTGTTGGCATCCACAATAGTGTCTGGGTTTGGTGACTGTATATGGGATGGATTCCCTGGTGGGGCATTCTCTAAATGGCCTTTCCTTAGATCTCTGCTCCACATTTTGTCTCTGTAACTCCTCCCATGAGTATTGTGCTCCTCCTTCTAAGGAGGACCAAAGTATCCACACTTTGGTCTTCATTCTTGTTGTGTTTTATGTGCTCTGTGAATTGTAGCTTGGGTATTCCAAGCTTCTGGGCTAATATCCACTTAGCAGTGAGTGCATATCATGTGTGTTCTTTTGGATTGGGTTACCTCACTCAGGATGATATTTTCTGTTTCAGTCCACTTGCCTAAGAATTTCATAAATTTGATGTTTTTAATAGCTGAGTAGTACTTGATTGTAAAAACATACCACATTTTATCTAGTCATTCCTTTGAAAGCTAGAAGATCCTGGGCAGATCTCAGACAGACCCTAAGAGAACACAAATGCCAACCCAGACTACTATATCCAGCAAAACTAAATTATCATAGATGGAGGAACCATGATGTTCCATGACAAAAAACCAAATTTACATAATATCTTTTCACAAATCCAGTGCTACAAAGGATACTAGATGAAAAAATACCAACAAAAGGAGGCAAACTACACCCTAGAAAAAAATTTTTTAAAAAAAGGTAATCTTCTTTCAACAAACCCACATGCTCACTCACCCACCCACTCCCACTTCCTGGCCCTGGCATTCCCCTACACTGGGGCATAACCACAAAGAAAATAACCACACAAACATAAAATATCACCAATAATAACAGGGAGCAACAATCACTATTCCTTAATATCTCTTAACACCAATGGACTCAATCCTCCAATAAAAAGACATAAACTAACAGACTGGATAAGTAAACAGGACCTGGCATGTTGCTGCATAAAGGAAATGCACATCAATTTCAAAGACAAACACTACCTCAGAGTAAAGGGCTGGAAAACAATTTTCCAAGCAAATGGTCCCTAGAAACAAGCGGGAGTAGGCATTCTAATATTGGATAAAATCTACTTCCAACCAAAAGTCATCAATAAGATAAGGAAGGACACTTCATATTCATCAAAGAAAAAACCTACCAAGAACTCTCAGTTCTGATCATCTATGCACCAAATGCAAGGGCACCTACATTCATAAAAAGAAGCCTTACTAAAGCTAAAAGCACACATTGCACCTCACACAATAATTGTGAAGGACTTAAACACCACACTCTCATCAACGTACTGATCAGGGAAACACAAACTAAACAGGGACACCATGGAGTTAATAGAAGTTTTGACCAAATGGATTTAAAAGATATCTATATAACATTTCATCCTAAATCAAAAGAATATTCCTTCTCAGCACCTCGTGGTACCTTCTGCAAAATCAACCATATAATAGGACCACAACATATATAAGAAGATTGAAATGATGTCATGCATCCTATCAGATCACTACAGATTAAAGCTGGTCTTTAGCAAGAAAAACAAGAGAAAGCCTGCATATACATAGAAGCTGAACATTCTACTCAATAATAACTTGGTCAAGGAAGAAATAAGTAAATAAAGACTTTTTAGAATTTAATGAAAATGGAGATATAACATACCCCAATTTATGGGACACAATGAAAGCAGTGCTAAGAGGAGTAAGAGACTTTAATGCTGTAAGTGAGCATCAGGGTTTGTTTTGCTTGCTTGCCTGCCTGCCTGCCTGCCTGCCTGCCTGCCTGCATGCTTAGAGTTTTTATGGTGTAATTTTATCCAAAATAAAACATTTGGTCCTGGAGGGGAGCTCAGAAGAGATGCTGAGTGCCTGAAAATAGTCTGCTGCCAAGCAAGGAGAAGCTCTCTAACTGATTATCCAGTACTGAGTGGTCAGGTCTAAAATCTTACATACAACAGTGAATGTGCATGAACAATGTAATTCATCATGTTGCATCAATATGTTTACATTTATATTTGTCTCTCTGTGTACTATATGGCTGTGACTGAGTAACAGTGGCAACTAACGACGATGAGGCCAAGAGTTTGAGAATAAACAGGGAGTGAGGAAGCATGGGAAGACATGCAAGAAGGAACAGAAAAGGATGGAACGGAGGGAAACAACATGATATCATTTTAATACAATTATTGATCATTTCAAAAGACTAGGAAAGTACTAAAGGGAAACTCATTAAGACTAAGGAAGAAAGTATTTCACCAATCTCAGAAAGTCTCTGAAAATCATCTGATGAACAAATCCCTACATCTATAAAGTTATATGAGTAGCAAGGACTGCTGAAAAGACCTGGGTCAGCCCCATTAACTGGTAAATCTGGTTTGTGGAACCACTTCAAGCCCTCCCTGAAATGCTCCAGGGTTCCAGCTTTCACAAGCTGTTATCCATAGTACAGCAGAGTTCCCATGATGCAATTGTTTTTGAGTTTCCAAAGCTTCAGTCAGGAAGCACTCACCTATATTCTTTGAGTAACTCTAGTCAACCCATCTGGTAGCCAAGGTGGAATTTGGTGGCATTATTACTTTGTTCTATTTTCTGTTCCTATTCTATGGTGAGTTCATATTTATTCCTGCCTCCCTAAGTGAGGAAAATGTATAGTTCTACAAATATCAAATCATCATGAATCAAAATGCATTGAGCAAACTAAAAATGTTCAATAAAATATAAATAAAAATTACAATTTACCAATGATGACAAATATATGCACTTGACATTAGTCTAACTTTTTGCCTATAAAAAATGCAGGACAGGAAATTGATGGAATGGTCCAGCTGGAGACATATGTCCATGTAGAGAAATTTTAATCCAGCAAAATGGATGCTCTGGTAAGCTATATATCCAAAGACCCTCTAGGTCTGTGTGATCTTGCTAGAAATGACACAATTTTAATCCCTCTGGCTGGAATACGGACAAGCATTTAGTATACAACTTTAGTCCCAACAATGAAGATTAAGTTAGTTTGTAGAAGGAAGCAGCCATGTTTCAAAGTCACATCTAATTGAGGGGCAATTAGTGATGAATCAGAGAAAGATTTGACAGAAATAGTCAGATAGGGTACTCCTAACTCTCAGGAGAACAGACTACATAAGAGAAGAGGCTACATAAGATCAGCCCAGAGTGAGGAGTGGAGGGCAGGTCAGTTGAGTTCAGGCAATGGAATGGATTTCAGCTGAGTTCAGTTCAATGCAGTTCATTTGAATACAGTTGAGTTCAGTTGAGTTAGTTCAATTCTTTACAATTCTGTTCAGCCATTAGTGACGTCAGTGCAATCAGTGCAATTCAGGTCGTGGGATTCAGAGACAATTTTCCCAAATGATTAATTCAATGAGAAGCAGAGAGAAGCCAGTTTGAATCAGTTAGCTTTGAGAAGACTTTTGTACCAGAACAGCTTAGTTGATTCAGCCAATTAAGATTCAAAAAGCAGTAGAAAAAGTGAGTGCATTCAGCAGTAAGCCACTGAGACAACAATTACAAATGATACATAAACATCTGGTAAAGTTACTTTACATGCTATGGGACACTGTTAATGATACTCAGCTATGTTTGCACACAAGAGCCGAGCAAACCATCATCAGCGATGTTTCACCAAAGAAATCATGGAAACAGATACAGAGATGCCCAGCCAAACATTGGGCAGAGCATGGTTACCCTCTTCCTGTGAGCGAGAGATGAGCAAGGACTGTAGGAGCCAGAGCGGTCAGGAACACCACAAGAAAACCTACAGAATCAACTAACTTAGGCCCATAGGTTTCCACAGAGGGTTTAAGATTTTTATGTCACTATTTCATAGTATAATTCTAGTAAGTTGTTCCAACTCCAGGAAATCCACACTCATTAAGCATACTCTCCTCCCACACTCACGAACATGTGTGTACATGCACACACACACACACACACACACACACACACACACACATACACAACAAAACACATATGATAAGGTCGGAGGAAGCCAGCTGGAAAGAAGCAGAAGTTTTGCAGATTAAAGAAAGGAAAGAAAGATTATTTGTGGAGAATAGAATCAGAATCCCTATATACGTGTTTAAAATTGGAAAAAAATGTGTTTTTGAGTACTGATGTTAGAACAATAGTTGATTTTAGAAGCAATTAACTGGGAGGAGGGGAGGAAGTATGAGCAGATTAAAAACAGAGTGAGTAGTTTGTCTCTTAGCAAACATATACTATGTTCTATGCATCATGCATGAGTCATCACACACTGAAATGCTTATAGCTTAAAACAATACAGACAGTGCATGCCATTAATCCCAGCATTTGGGAGGCAAGGGCAAGTGGATTTCTTAGTTCGAAGCTAGCTTGGTCTCCATAGTGAGTTCCAGGACAGCCGGGGCTATACAGAGAAACCCTGGCTCAGCCCCCTCCCACGAAAACCCAATACTGAGTTCGTGTAATCATTCTTATTGGACAAAAGAAAGTAAAAAAAATAAGAATAGATTATCTGCCCAAACTAATGTTTAAAAGTAAACTCAACTTTTTTTTTTTTTTTCTGATTCTCTCAAGGAATTTATGACTTGAAAAACAATACTAGATATTTTGTACAGCCTTTGCTTTCATTTTTTTTATTAGATAATTTCTTCATTTACATTTCAAGTGTTATCCAGAAAGTTCCCTATACCCTCCCCCCTCCCGGCCCCTGCTCCCCTACCCACCAGCTCCCACATCTTGGCCCTGGCGTTCCCCTGTACTGGGGCATATAAAGTCTGCATGACCAAGGCGCCTCTCTTCCCAATGATGGCCAACTAGGCCATCCTCTTCTATATATGCAGCTAGAGACATGAGCTCAGGGGGTACTAGTTAGTTCATGTTATTCTTCCACCTAGAGGGTTGAAGACCCCTTCAGCTCCTTGGGTAATTTCTCTAGCTCCTTCCTTGGGAACTCTGTGTTCCATCAAATAGCTGACTGTGAGCTTCCACATGTTTGCCAGGCATTGGTATAGTCTCCCACGAGACAGCTATATCCGGGCCCTTTCAGCACTATCTTGCTGGCATATGCTATAGTGTCTATGATTGGTGGCTGATTGTGGGATGGATCCCTGGCAGCCACAGTCATTGGGTCCATCCTTTGGATTCAGCTTCACACATGATCTCTGTAACTCCGTCAATATGTGCTTTGTTCTTAATTCTAGGAAGGGGTGATGTGTCCACATTTTGATCTTCCTTCTTCTTGAGTTTCATGTGTTTAGTAAATTGTATCTTGGGTAGTCTAGGTTTCTGGGCTAATATCCACATATCAGTGAGTACATGTTATGTGAGTTCCTTTGTGATTGGGTTACTTCACTCAGGATGATGGCCTTCAGATTCATCCATTTGCCTAGGAATTTCATATCTTTGCTTTCATTTTAAACAGCTTTCTGCTTGAAAAAATAAAAATAAAATACTTACTTATACATGCTTAGTTTATACATACTTAAACAGCCATCAGAAAAATGCTAGCTATATATTAGTGGTATAATGTGACATTCAATTTTTATTAAAAAATCTTATAAGGTATGTCTTTCAAAGTCCAGAAATTTGTAATTAGCAAATGCTCTTCAAACAGACCACTATACAAAGGAGTGATAAAATTCATTTTTAATGTGGATTTCTAATCATTCATTTCAGATTTTTTTGGTTCATATATCTTAAAACGGTTTTTACCTCCAGTTACTTTAGACTCAGCATGATATTATTAAATTGCTTTGAAAACATCAAAGACAGAAAGAATGACTCCCAATCTGTAACTGAACCAGTATATCCCTGGATCAGTGAGGAAGGTCAAAAGGTGTAATGTATTCACAGAGTGCAGGGTAGGGCACACTGATCAGGATATACTTAATCCTCTATGCCTAATATTCATTAGCAGTGATGACAGATACAGTCAAATCTGTAACAGCTACAGGGTTAATACGACATTTACTCAGATTCATAAAATGAAGTAGGAATTATCGAGCCCTGCATTAGAAAAGGGAATGGAAAGACTGAATGATAAGATGCCCAATTCCATAAACTCTGGCGTACCTCATCAAATTGAAAACCAGCTTTTTTTCATCATAGAATTCCATTTTTATACATACTTAAATGTTATTACTGAAGAATGGTATTTTATGTGAAATAACATCTGGATAAAACATTTTCAATTAGTAATTGTGTATCCTTTCATTCAATGGATGCATTCTGTAATTCTATGTCCACAGTGCAACTAACATTTTGTTCTAAAGTTAATTTACATAAATATATATATATATATACATATATATATATATGCACATGTATATATACATGTCTACAAGAAGAATTCATGAGAGAGGGAATGGAGGTGAAAGAGAATGAAGGGGCGTATATATAAGCGTTGGAGGTAAAAGGGAGAGGGAGAAAAGTAATTATAATCTCAAAAATTAAAAATGGTAATAAGAATAAAGTTAATTTATACTTATACCTTTATTCCTTTAAAATTCAGCCTTCCATTTCACACAATATGATAATGTCTATTTTTGGAAACTATGACACAGCATTTAAAATTTACTATTTTTTTTTATTATAACTAAACAAACAAAAAGCATTCTACAAATTCTCTTAGGAATTAAGTTAAAGGTAACACTTTTTTTTCCTTCTTAACATCTAAACTTTCATTTTAATAATTGTATTACTCAATAATATACTTCTAAATAAGTTACTATTTAAATCTCCATTGTATAATGAAGTAGCATATAATTTTTATTTCAAAAATATTCACATGCATCATATAAAAATCCTATTAAAACCTAACGTATCATGTTGCTTAATAAAGTTATCTCTAGTTTGAATTATATTGATGGTTTGCAAATTGTGCTTTCCAGACACTAGCTTATTTTCTGATGCTCAGGATCCCACCTTGAGACACCTCTTTGTTTCATGCTTCAAACATACTGTTTTCCTCAAACTCAAAATTTAATGTCCATTATATGCTAAGAAATGAAGCTAAGAAGTTGTGCATTGTATCAATTATATTCTTCAAATTTTATTTCATAAGTAATTACAAGGTACCTTAGCCATCGTACAAGATAATATAATGAGATATAGTAACTGTAACGCTAATTATGTGTTTATATGATTCCAGTTTTCAAGTGCTTAGATTCTAATTTCAGAAAACAATAACAGCTTCAGAAATAGATCCATTTACAATGTTATGCTGTTGAAACAAAGTCAATTAAAATATTATACTGGCAAATGATTGACATAGTTCAATATGTCTTTATTTGGTTTTACAGCTACAACTAAATTATAATATAGTTGGATATGAATTTCATAAGTGATAGGTGCTCAAAAGCAAAGTTATTTTATTGATATATGATACTTTATTGTGAATCTCAATGGATTCAGTTTTTAAAGTAAATAGATATATTTAACTCAGATTAATTTAATTAAAATTCCACATTGCTTTTATATATGTAATGTTGGGAAGATAACAGGTTAAATTTCATGATGATTGTGTGTTAAAATTGCATCCTATGTGTGTTTTCCTTTTCTCAATAGGAGGGACAGAGAAAGTGAACATCTAATTGGATTTTTTAATCAATAAAGTCAGATTTTATGTTGCCTTTACAAAGTAAATTAGTAGAAATGCAGTAATTCTCCAAAAACCTTAACATTATTTTAGAGTTAAAAAATGTTGCATTAAATAGATCTTCTACAATGCTGGCTTAGAACCCTCTAAGAAAATAAGACATAAAACATTTTCTGTTGCTACTGAAACTACACTATCCTATAGTATGTGTCCTCAATCTTCACTTGTCAAGATAAGGGTAATCTATCTCAATTCTCCATAAAATGTAATTTCCATTAGAGACAAGCAATAAACACTACCAATTTCTTGGTAGCTTTAGACTTCTAAAAAATAATCCTCTTTAACAGAGACAGAGGAAAAACTCTTTATTTTACCACCAAGATACTGATATGTAGAAGCAGAGAAACCCAATTCATCTTTTTATCTGACTGAGATGTCTATAATTAATGGTTGTTTAGTTTCAAGAAAAAAATAAAATAGAAGTAGGTGAAATTGATTGTTTCTGAAGGGAAGAGCAGCAAAAGCCACAAAAATGGGCCAGAATATTTTCTAATGAAACAGTGAATCACATAATCTAGCTTATACATGGCTGCTAATACCATACTCTGTAAAATGTTCTGTGTCCAATTAATATAGTGGTTTTCATCCTTAAGATTCTTTAACTAGTGTGTCAAGATAATTGTATATTAAATAAACACACATACATGTATTTATTTTTAACACAGAGCAAAATGATTTCCATAACAAAGGATTGCAAAGCTTCTAACACATAATCTCGTTTACCTGACTAAACGCTTGACTTTATTGTTGGTGATTTTTATTGTCTTCCTCTTGCATTTCTTCTAAGGTTCTGTGTTCCTTTCTGAACAGATATCCACAAATCTCATCCAAAGCCTTTCTCTCGAATCTCCCTTCCATTGCTGCAGCTATGTGTTCACTTATGCCTCATGTGGAGTCTACTGCTGCACTTTTCCCCATCATAATTCTGCCTGGTTTCTCAAACAGTACCCTTTTAGTTTGTTACCTTGTAAATATCCTATAATACTCTACCTAGATGCCTACTATAAATGGTAAACTCAGTAACATTACCTGGCAAAGATAGATTTATCTGATTTCAGATTTTCTCATGCCCATCCCTTGTCTTGTATCATGGGAAACTGTAACTGGTCTGTCAGGAATAAGAATATTCTAAAGAGATATTTAAGCTTTGGCTATCTGACCAAGATAGAAAAGCACTGCAGGGACTAGAAACTCCCCTTCCAAGAATTTCATGTGGGAAAAGGAAAAGTCTAAAAGGCCAAAGAGAAAAAAAAAATGTCTGTGGAAAGACAAGTTGTCAGCTGAAGATGGCAGAGAGTCTGGAGCAGAGACAATGGTGGAACACTGTACCTCAACCAAGCCAGGCTGGCTGACTGTCCATACCTCTGGTCCCCCGCTTAAAACTCACCTTCATGTTATGATGCAGAAGATAGAATTGGGAAGGAAAAGAATGTAATACTAGATCTCCTTTTCTCTCTTCTTACTGTGCTCAGATCAAAAAGAAGACCCCTTTTGCACCTTGGTACTACCACATGTTTGTTAATTAACTTATTAAGTCTCATTGGCTGAACCTGCTGACTGGGGCTGACAATGTCCACTCACACTTAAATCCTTGAAACCATTTGAATCCTCATTTTGGGTAGCTCTAGGTTTTCTATTGTTCCCCTTTCCTAAATAATTTCCTATCTTTCTCCTAGATTGTCCGATGGTTATGCTAAAGGAAGATGCAGAACTAATATGAAATTTTTTTTTTAACCTTCTGTTCAGCACATGGACATCTTTAAAAAAAGAGAGAGAGAAAATAAAATCAACATCACAAAATCTCCTTTCAGAGAGCATCAACAGCTCTGGGCAAATGAACTTCACTGTTGAGAAGGAAGCCTGGTCCTCAGAGCTCTGAGGCTAGATGATGAAAAGCAGGAAGAGGTTGGCTGCACTCTGGGTAGCTCTAGGTTTTCTATTGTTCCCCTTTCCTAAATAATTTCCTATCTTTCTCCTAGATTGTCCGATGGTTATGTGTTTTCCCTTACACATTCTTTCACATGTAAAAGAAAACTAATTTACCAAGGCAAAATGTCAAAACTGTGGAGGACTGTTTGCTTGACTTTTGATAAAAGCACAGCTTAGGACTGTCTATGCATCTATCTTTAAATTCTGTGTAATAGCTCAAGGGATGGGGCATTCCACAGGTTTCCACTACCTGGGAGCCTTTGTGGTCTTTTGACTAGGCTATTCTTTTACCTTCTATTCTTAAAATTCATTTTAAAAGTTATTTTCCATGTGATAGATCTTGATGATGTTTTCTTCGTCCCTTAATCCTCCCAAACAAACCCTTTCCAGCTCCCTTCCCAGTCAACTATTCTGTCTGACTATTTAGAATAGAAACGTAAGGAAATGACCAATGAGATCAAAATGCCAAATAAACCCAAATGAAGCAGCAAGTGCACAAAAACACCAATGAGTTTGTTTGGGGTAGCCAGCTGTTCCTAGACATGAGACCTATAACAGATTATGGTTGATATACCCAGGGAGAATCCAATAGAGAAGACTGATTTTCTATGCAATGGTTTTCATATTTAGCATCACAAATCTACAACTCTGGCTGAGGAAGTCTGGAAACTGCTGCTGACCCCATTGTTCTTGCCTCAGGCCAGATATTGGGGCCTGGACTTGCCTGGACTTGCCCAGCTCTTGGAAACAGAGATTTAGGCCTTATCTTCTGAACTGCTAATTTGAAGCCTGACATGGAGTCAACTTGTCTCATATGTAGCATTTGCTGCAAAAAAAATAAATCTTGCTAACCTAACCCATTTGAAATTAATCTTGTGTAAAACAAGGTACTCTGGTTATTTCTTGAACTGAATTCTTTGTCTTTAAGCATTCACCCCAAAATTCCTAATAGTCAATATTTGATGCTTATAAAATGTATTCTGTCATTGTGATAAGCAGCTATGTTCTAAAATTTTAAAAATAAATTGGCTTACCATATTCTTAATAATCATGCAGAAAACCACTGGGCCACACTTAAGTGTCTGCATGAAGATGTTAGGTGTACATAAAAGTCTTGAACACATGATAATTGCTGTGTCCAATTGTTTCCTTGTTGCCCATGCCTGCCTTTTTTGGTATTCGTCACTCACAAAAGAAAACATGAATTTGTAGAAAAAAAATTATTCAAGATTTAGATTTTAAAATAATTCATTTATCCTCCTGCCAAGTATGCAATTAGGACCCGCCATTATGCTAAGTGTTACCATAAGAAGAAATTTTGAAGAAATCTGACAAGCAAGCAGACAATGAAAATGCCGGGTTGCATTTTTTTTGAGAGTTTCACAGCAGTGACAGCATCATCTTTTGAGATTAGGAAAAACTTCAGCATGATGATGTCTGGCTGCAGCAATAATACAGTAACTAGCCCAAAAGTAAAACCAAGATGCTGGAAGATAATGTGAGCAGCAATATGAAACCGAAAGCATCTAGAGGTTACCACCTCAGTAGGAGGTGCCTTAGCTTCAGGCAGCATTAGGGATTCTGGGGGTCTGCTAGGTATTGAATTCCCAGCAGGTTATTGCTTTCTAGTTGTGCAGAAACTAGGCCAAGGTGGGGGGCAGGCATGGAAGAGAAAATACAGCTTCCAGGATTCTTATCTATATACAGTAAAGGAACATGACAAGAGATGGAAACAGTGTAGAACCTGAAACTATTATGTGAGAGTCTTGTTAGTGTAATACGTAGGGTTTCCTACCCCACCTCTGGTTCCCAAAGCAAAGACACAAAATCTTTATATTTATAACAAGCCTTAAGAGCACTAGAACTGGGTAGATATCAACTTTTTAAACTATTTTGTTTATTTGCCTGTCAATAGCCCCAAGTTATAACTCGCCATGCTCCAACTGGTCCACGCTTGCTCCAATTGGCCAGCCCTCATGACCATGTTTGCATGATTTACCTACTTTATGGTGTTTTGTCCTCTCTCCACCTTCTTTCTCTCTCTCCTCTCATGGTCTCTGCCTCAGATCCCCAGCCCCAGAAATGAAGCTTTGCCTACCTCTCTTCTGCCTAGCTATAGGCTGTAGTCATCTTTATCCAGGCAATAAGTGTGTAGGTCTTGAGCGGGTTTCAACTCATACTGTGAGTTCACTGGGGAGGCAGATGTCAGGTATGGAAGACAGCATTTCCCTAGACTCTGTTCTAAGTGCCTTCACTTACATTCTTTTACCTCCCTCTTCTGCAAAGCTTCCTGCAATTTTGAGGGGTGAAGCAGAGCCCAATGTCACTTGTTCTCAGCACATTGCCCAGTTACTACTCTAGGAAACTCTACCTACTGAAAACAGTAACGTCTGACCAAGGCTGAGTGTAGCACTAATCTATGAGTGTAAACAACTATATATGGGGTAGTTTTACATGTCTGTTTAGCCTAACAATAGGAGTTTCCCTCCTGGGGTCTATTATTTTCTTATTCATGGGCACTGACAAAGTTTATAGTGCCAATCATTAGCTGGTTCCTATTATAACACTCTTGTCATTTGTTTGTTTGTTTGTTTGCTTTAACACTGGTGAACTTGATGTGCTTCCTTGCCTGGAAGGTTGCTATAATAGTCCACATGGGTCATAGATGAATAAGATACCTAATGCCTTTCTTCACCTGCCAGCCTCATACCATGCCTGGCACTCCAAAATCTAGCCAGCAATGAGGAAGCTAGTAGCTAATTTTTTTTACTGATTTGGGAGGACATCTAACATCTCAGAAAGCAGTATTCCATACCAGCACTGGGATTGATCTCTAATAGCCCATGTCATTCAGAAAGGCATTAACTGACCATTTCCCACATTTCTTTTCAAACATTTTTATCCTTTAACTTATATTTTAATAGGCTTAAAATAGTGGGTTTCCATATGTCCCTCTTATAGGTTAGCCACTGCTCTTATCCTTTTATCTCCCACAACTTTCCACCCCATTAAAACACTACTTCCAGTTCTCACCCTCTTCTTTCTTTCACCTATGGCCTATTTTTCTTCCTTTCTTTCTTACAGCATTCAACCTCACATATCCAATTTCAGCTTTCTAGTTTCCTGAGAGCTAGATGTTCTCTAAATTAAACACAGGAGTCTAAAAATACTCAGCTAGGATCTCCATTTGAGAAAGAGCATGCAGGAGATGAGTCCCTGGGCCTGTGCTATCTCACAAAAGATGGTTATTTTCATTTTTTTTATTTACAGTTGAAGAAAATACTGCAGAAAACATGTAGTACACTTCTTTACTATCCATTTTTTAGTTGATATATATCTAGGCCAGACCCATTTGTTAGCCATTGTGAATAGAATAGCAATGAACACAGATGAAGAAGTATTTGCAGCAGGATATAGAAGATAGAGTAGTTTCACTACATGTTCGGGAGTATTATAGCTTGACCATAAAATGGTTTGCTTTAATAAGTGGTGAGAATGATCTGAAATGAGCATTTTTTTAAATAATCCTAAATTACACACTGTCTTTAGTGTTCATATATGTGTTTATCTTTGTTGTAGATTTGTGATGCTAGGTATGTAAACCTTTGCGTAGATCAGACATTGGTGACCAAATACTCCTTCTATGAAACAAAGGATGACACTTAATAAGGGGCAGTTTGACTAAAGTCTACTTTGCAAGGCAGGTGTTTCTTAAGTCAAGGTATATGTGTATAATTTCAACAAAATATACAATAAGTTGATGACTATTTTGAGTAAAAACACAACTTTCTATCCTAAGGTTCTTATTCCATTTAAATCCAATACCTACCTTTTCACCTTCCAGGGAAAACATTGTTTTATTTATTTTTTATTTTTTTAAACTTTCTTTTACTTTGGCTTACATTATTTATAAACCCAAGACCATACCTCTGTGGGAAAAACTGAGATCAAACCTTTTCGGAATCAGAAAGCATGTTGATTGTCAGTAATGAATAACCTAGTTAAGCCTAAAATTAAAACCTGAGCCAGGACAGCATGTTGATGCCTACCACTTCCATTCTGAGAAAGCCCTGGTACAGAGGCTCAGTAATAGGCAACACCACCTCTTCACAAAGGGCACTTAAGTCACAACAGTACAACAGTACAACAGTATTTGGTTGGAAAAAAAAAAACTAAAAGAAAGAAATATCTTATAAATGAAACAGATTTTTCTGCATTCTGGAGATAAAGTTCTGCTAAATAACTTCCCTAACATTTAACTCTTATTATGACTACATTTAACCTCTATTTCAATTTAATCCATTATTAAACGATGTTTAAATTATTAACAGAAAAAAAAAAAAGACTTGCTAACTCTTTTTTGCTGTTGTGTTAGCTCCTTGAGGGGATCTGAAAAAAGGAATATAAAACTCGCAAAGCCTAATGCACTGCCTTAGAAAAGAGTATGGACATGAGAATAATTACAGGTTGCCTGAGGAGTGTGAAGGCAATGGAGAAACACTATTGCATTTAAATAACCAGCTGCCCCCAATCCACCCCAGTGGCTATCCATCAAAAGACTAGAGATACTCAGAGAGAGGCCAAGATCTGGAGAGGACTCAGCTTCTGATAAGATGCTCATAGGGCATAAATCTATCTTGCCGACTTCTAGGCTTTCCATGTTGGTCTCTGCTTTAAAAAAAAAATACAGAAGTGATTGCAGGAAGTTCAGATGCTGGAAATGGAAGAAGCAGTGCTCGAATAATCCCTCTGATTTGATGTAGTGGAGTCACAGAAGCAGCAGGACAATGAGCAGTAAGTGAAGCTAGTGACACAAGAATGAATGTCACAGCCCTGAGGTCAGCACATGCCCTGAGGTGAATTATTAAACATGTTTTTCAAAGCTGTTATTGAAATCCTGCCATGAAATGAGTTGGTTACAATATCATAGTGACAGTGTGTTAAAAAGTAATGTTTTTTTTTTAATTGTGATCAATTAACAAATATTTTTAGAGGCAAAAGATTACTATTTTGGAGTAAGATGATCACAAAGTACTCAGTTTTTTCTTTTGGCTAATTGAAAAGCTAGCTAATTGGATTTAATCTATGATTTCAGTTTGTATATATTAAGCACATTTCATTTACTGCCCTTTATTTTAGGAAGATTTACAGTTTCATTGCATAATAAGAAACAATAATGTATTCAATGTGGTTTCTCCACAACTTAAAATACTGCTGATTTCTGTAATTTCATAATGAAGCCAATTAAAATGCAATTATTTTTAAAAATATTTTATTTTTTTCCTTTCAAACTCTTCATCAACTTAATGTTCTTTTGTATACTGGAAGTATATATTTGGCTTGAATGAAAATTTAAATATTCTTAACTTGGAAAGAATAATGATGCTTTAGTGGTACATATTTAATGATGCAGCCAACTTACTGAAATGTTACTTGAATTTTCCAATTGACATCCTAAAAGAATTTTCTGTCTCCTTATACTGTGATCAGTGTAGTACTGTTCCGTGCCTCGCACCATGCTTCAGTTTCTTGTGACAGAGACCTATACTGTAATTTCTCTTCTTCCACTGGACTCTTGAGTGTCTGGATGGCTTAAAAATGTCTTCTGGACATGACAGAAAGTTCACAAGAGCAATCTGAGACATCAGTCAATGAGCAACCCAAGCAGGATGCACGCCAGCCTCCTTAAAGGCTCAAGGCTACAGATTACTCACTTTGAACTATAAAGATATTTCTTATTCATTTCAAAAACAGTATTCATGCCACATTGCTAAATAACACTTGAAAGGTGTTATTTCCTAATCATGCCTATGCATTTGTTACTTGGAAATCAACTTCTGTACGAACAAATACCATAAATGTATTGTTTGTGATTAAACCCATGAAGATTTACCTCCTGGAGAAGAATTTACCATCTGCTGTAGATAGACTTTGCTCAGAAGATGGGCTGCTGGGACTGCTTATAATTCATCCACAACAAAATTATTTTCAGGGTGGAATGGCTGAGGCCTGTTTTATTTATCAGTACTGTCTTAGCTGTGCTTTCTTGTTGCTATGATAAAATATAACAGAAACAAATTAGGGAAGAATGGGTTTATCTTTTCTCACAGTCAAAGGTTATAGTACATCAGGACAAAGAAGTCCTAGAGCAGGAGGTTGGAGGCAGCTGCTGGCCACATTGCATCTAAAAGCATGATGTGTGTGTGTGTGTGTGTGTGTGTGTGTGTGTGTGTGTGTGTGTTTGTGTGTGTGTATGTGTGTATATGTGTTTGTGTATGTCTGTGTCTGTGTGTGTGTGTGTGTGTGTCTGTGTGTGTTTAAATTTGAAGGTGAAATGAGAAGCCATACTACGAATTGACTACAGTTGGTTATTTTAAATAATAGCCCTTCAGATGAGTTGCTGAATATTAGACTGTTTTACTAAAAATTCTTCATTCTCCTCACTCTCCTCATTTTCTATCTGTTTCTGTATATTGTTCTCATGGCAACATATGGTTCTTGGACAGGTGGTAGAAAGAACTTGAACGGACAAAATTATTCTTTCCTTTGTAACTATTACAACGAGCAATATACTTGGTCCAGGATTGTATTTCTGCAGAAACAGAAATAAAAAGAAAAAAAAAAAAACTAACAAGCAAACAAAATAAAAAAAAAAAGAAATAAGGAAAGACAGAAAAATAGAAAGAAAAAAATGAAGGAAGAAAGAAAGGAAGGAAAGGGGAGAGAAGGACAGAGGGAAGATGGAAGGAAACAGAATTAGGAGACAAAGGGAGGAGACTAGGAAGGAAATTACAGATGAACAAATAAGTGGATGATATTTTTCTGAGGGAAGACCTAAAAATGAGAAGGTCACTTTTAGGTCTTTCTCTCTCTTCTCCCAATGATTATATTTATCTTTGACAACTGCCAGGATGGGAGTAAGATATCCTGAGATGGCTTGCCATAGCAATATAGAATGCAGGCACTCTGCTAAGCATCCAGTACTTAAGGGCATTCTGTGTACATGATAGTACATCTTAGCCTTCCTTCTCCTGTGGCTGTGTCTACTGATTCCAGAGTGCTTTCTCATGGGAGCACATGGTGTGAGTACAGGTCAACAAGAAAAACATAGATGAAATAAATGTGGCATTGATGTAATTACTACACAGAGTAATTCAATACAAAGGACAAGGTCAGCGGTCTCTGTGGGTGACAGGGAAGTGACAGGTGAACCACAGTTAGCTGGTCTGTTACTTTAAAATAAACACATTCTCAGGGTCACGAGGACTTTGAGAATACACAAGGATCATTCTCCTCATTCTAAATGTTTTTGCAAGCTTCAGAGTTTAAATGTAAACTTGCATTGTACATTTAGTTTAAAATAAATATTCTTTCTGCCTTTGTTGTCTCTTTTGTGTTGATTCATTTTCTCCTTAAATCCTCAATAGGCCAATGCACGACAGCACAACTGAGTTTTAGCTTCAATTCTGTTACATGAAACATCTGCCATCGCGTTCAGGTACCAGTGTTTAGGGAAATTCCTACTAGTTTGGAAGTCATTGTGAGTATTTGTTGATGCATAAAGATGGATCTACAGAGAATTCTAAAGATGACAAACTGTCCCAGAGATTTCTTTGTGAGTAACACTCAGTTGATATTTTACATGGCTTCTGATTTTCTCCCACTCTCCTAAATATCCTGTATTTCAATCAAAACTCATGAACTCTAGACCTGGAGCTGTTACAAATTACAATATTCATGCAAAATAATGAAGATCGAAGAAAACTGCTTTTCATATAACACTTTCGTGATTACATTAAAAAATTACATCTGTGAGAATGCAGAATAGTTTCTACCATAAATTTGTGAAGATTATCTTGAATTATCAAGAGAATATCAAGGTGTGGTGGTGCATGCCTTTAATCTCAGCACTTGGGAGGTAGAGGCAGGCGGATTTCTGAGATCGAGGCCAGCCTGTTCTACAGAGTGAGTTCCAGGGCAGCCAAGGCTACTCAGAGAAACACTGTCTTGAAAAACAAAAACAACCCCCCCCCAAAAAAAAAGAGAGAGAGAATATCAAACCAAATTTTCCATTAAGAATATAGAAAGGGAAGAGCAGGTAAAACACAGTGCAGTTTTGAAAGCCTGCCATAATAATAGAATCTGTACTATAAGTTGTGAATATTCCTGGTTCCCATATTGAAAATATTTTCCCGTCTGACAAAACAATCTGCTCACACTTCCAGCAAATATTTGTTGAGAAATAACCACATATCACTAACAAAAGTCAAGTTTTAGCAAAGAGAATGAGCTGGTTGAAAACAGAGGTGTACCTGGTCTCTAAGATTGTTGTGGGACAGGGTGTTAGCAAAGAAACACACTTGGAAATAAGATATAAAATAAGTATGGTCCATGAAAATGCATCTGAAATACATGAACAAATTCTAATTTCCATTTTATTTTCAAAATATTATTTTGGAAAAAAATTAAAAAATATATGTTATTTTGGTAAATCAGGTCTTCATGTAAACAAATTGGATTACATAACATTTAAGGGTTGCTCTGAAGAACATCCTTAAATACCCTTCATGTAAACAAATTGTATTACATAATATTTAAAGGTTATTCTGAAGAACACCCTTAAATAACTCTTAAATAACTCTGTACTTATTAATATAATATTCTTTTCTATTTGAAGTTTATTCTAGCCGGGAGTGGTGCTGCACACCTTTAATCCCAGCACTCGGGAGGCAGAGGCAGGCAGATTTCTGAGTTCGAGGCCAGCCTGGTCTACAAAGTGAGTTCCAGGACAGCCAGGGATACACAGAGAAACCCTGTCTCAAAACAACAACAGTCATACAGACTTTATGTGCCCCAGTACAGGGGAATGCCAAGGCCATTATGTGGGAGGGGGTGGGTAGGGGAGTAGGGCAGGGATGGGGGAGGGTATGGGGAAATTTCTGGATAACACTTGAAATGTAAATGAAGAAAATATCTAATAAAGATGAAAAAAATTAAAAAACAAAACAAAACAAACAACAACAACAACAACAACAACAAAAATTATTCTAGTTACTTACAGTTATAAAGGGTAATAGCAAAACCTAAAATATTCTCTAAATATAATGTATTTTTAATTTTTCTAATACCATTCCTTATTAAAAATATTTATCCATAAAAATATTACCTGAATTTGATACCAATGAAATAAACAAAGATAATCAAAATATTTAAAATATTGTGTCAATATAAAACATATTAGTAATGAACAGTTATTATTGTAAATTAGAAGTCACAGGAGTTTCCAATATATGACTCAACAATGATAAAATTCTCTAACAATTGACATGATTTGAACATGCAAATGTTTTCATTTATTATCTTAAGTGTGTCTTTTTATTATGTTTTTATATTTTGCACACACAAATATAACATATATGTAGTACATATATGTGTGTGTGTGTGTGTGTGTGTGTGTGTGTGTGTGTGCGTAAAACATATGTGTCAATTTTATTAAATGTCGATTTGAAATCTAGCCCTTGGAGCTCTTTTATGTGAAACAACTAATTAAATTATTTCGCATAAAAAATACTATAGGAATATATTGAAGCTTATTCAGATTAAATATCTTTCCTCTAATTGTGATTTAAAGTAGATGTAAATTAAACTGCTTCATTTAGATTTTCTACTAATTAGAATTTTGTATGTTTTATTTAAATTAGCTCATCTTATGATATGATTACTTGTAATCCTGAAACAATAAGTAAGAGTCCATTTGATCATAGTTTTATATTGATCTCAGGAATTATGCCTGGCGTATTCATCATCACAAATGTTCAGTTCTGTATGTTATAGCATGTATGTTAAACAAATTAGTACACAAATCCAACATTAACAGTCTTCAGTGGCATTAAATCTTGACAATCTTGATAATCACAAGAAACTTTGTTTCTTGTAATTAACAATACAATATTTTATTTATTAGAAATAGTAAGTAATTGATTGTTCTTATAAAGATGACATATTGTTACAAGTGATAACATTAATCTTAAGTTTCACACCTTAAGCAATACAAAAATATGGAAAACATGCAAGGCAAGAAAATAATGTGAAAAAAATTTATAATTTATACATGGAATTAATATAAAAGTGCTTCTCTAACACTAGTAAAAATTATTATCACAATTACATCAATCTATCATGTTTTTATGGGATCAGATTCATTCTTATACTGATACGTTTCTCAATTATACACTTTGGTGTTCTTTAATATAAAGAAAAAAATACATTTAGTATTAGTCAACTTTTTTCCACAGGATCCTCCATTTTTGCTGATTGCCTGACTCCTTTTGTCCAATCTATCTCTATCTATAATTCAACATGTATTTCTAACCTGTTTTTTTCATCCAATTTCCTTGAAACAGTTGCTTTTCCTGTGAGCTAAAGAAATTCAGGGTGGTTTCGGAGTTTACCTCCCGTCTCTAACTGGCTGTCAGATCATCTAAGCACCTTCTTGACTTTATGTATAAAATATGTGCCATGTGCTTTTGATATAAATGAACAATTTTAGATGCTATCATGCTTTAGGGATTTTGGCTTTGTAGTGCAAATGGACATGTTGCTGTACCTAAGTTCCTGCTTCATCTACTGAGCTTTCCACACCCTCCTGAAGGCTTTTGCATATCCTATTTTTATCGGGGGTTTGATTTCCCTTTCTGAATGTTGACTCAGTTTCAAAATTAATTTCAAATGTGATAATGTTGAAATTGAGGTCTTCAAGAGATGAATATATCACGGATATTCTGCCCTCATGATGGGTTTAGGAACTGAGAACTAAAGTAGATTTTTGTTGTTGTTGTTGTTGTTGTTGTTGTTGTTGTTGTTTGCTTGTTTGGTTTGCTGTTTTTTTTTTTTATTTTGTTGTTGGTTTGGTTTGGTTTGGTTTGGTTCATTTGTTTGCTTGCTTGTTTGTTAAATAGAGAAATCAGTTCAGTCATTATGACATTTTATTTTAAATGTAACTCTTTCATAGGTGGCTTCATGTTTGTTTCTTGAACTCTCTTGAAACAGCTAAGTTTTCACAGCAAACAACTTTTAATCCAAGACCTACAGCTTCCAAAATAATAAGGCATATAGTTCTATCTTTTTCTACAAAATATCATACCTTCTGTGGAATTATTTTATAGAAACTGGGAAAGGGCTAAAACAAGCCATGATTAATTAATTCAGAAATTTACAAACTAATTGACATCAAACTTCCCCCCCTTTTTTTCCCAAAATGATCCCAACAAGAAAATTACTTTCTCCATGATGTTTAATTCTATTTATCCTTGTAAAACTGACAAAACTGAGCTACTTAGAAGTAAAGAGCTACTGCAGGAGTTCCAAAAGAGTGTGATGAAAAAAATTAAGTAAAATAAGATTTGGGCAGATGGATTGGACCGTTAAATGAAGTAATTAGAAAAGTAAGTTACTGCCCACATGCAAAGGTCAGACTGCATTACAGAAAAAGTTTAATGAGCCATTATTTCTATTTTGCCTTTGAATGTCTTCATTAAGAATGAAAAATTAGGTCTTTTAATCAACTGTAAATTCTTCTATATGCTTTGTAAAATGTTTGATTCAAATTAAAGTATGTGTTCAATTTAAATTATTATTCCACAGCGTTGAGAATAAATCCTCAAGTGTCTACCAACATATTGTGCCTCAATCTCCCATCATATTTTGGTGAAATAGCCCACATCTGCATGCTTACTCAATGTCCAATCTGTTAATGTTACAGAGACAGGAACACTATTCTCATTGCCGAGCCCTTTTTCCTCAACAAATTTTCACTTGTGTTCTCTCACTCCAGGTTCCCGTGTGAACCTTCCCTTATCCTCATTTCTATTAGTTTAAAGAGTCTCTGACACCTATACCATTATATCTGAAAAAATAGTCCTGCCATACGTTGTCCCTGTACACTGCTATTTTTCCTGTTGTATTTACAGCTATTTTTTTGAGCATGTGTAGCTACTTGATATTACATACCTGTTACTTCCTTTAGATTAAGAGTTTTAAAAGAGCAAATAACCTTGTTTTTTCTTTGCAGCTGTCTTACTTCATATAACATAGTGGGGATATATTAAATACTCGATGAATGCATAAATTGGTGGATAGAGATTAAATGACATTTATAATCACTGTCTTTATCTTTTTTCTCCACTGCAATGATTTTAGGTTAGTTATATTTCAGATTTCACTCTTCTTCTTAGGCTACAATTATCCCACATTACCATGTTCTCTCTTATAAAGCATTTACTTCCAAATTGCAATGAAAAGCTAGCACATTTAGTTTATATTGAAAACATTTTAGCAACAATTTTAATGCCATTTAAAAAATCCAGTTATCGACATGTTGAATTGATCTTTAAAAATAGCTTTGCAATATTCTTTGTTAAAAAAAAAAACACAATTCAGTTTTACACATTCACAAGTTAATACAAATTTAGATGGTGACTATAATTATACACTGTATTGGTTTGGTAATACTTGATTCTTTTTAGTTATGAAAAGATGTATAAAGGCATACACCAGGAATCAAGACATTTTTCTGTTGTCTTATATGAAGTGATTTTCATCTTAACCAAACAGAATAGGGGAAATTATTTCATATATTTAATTTTGTTGAACATATAAAAAATAAAGAATCATGAATATTTAGCAAATAATAATTAATTTTAAATAATGAAAGTAGGCAAAATACTCAAATTATTATATTAAAATTATCAACTTAGAATCTTTATAAATAGATTATATTTCTGGCACAATATTATATGCTTATCAGGGTGAGTTTTTTCCTCCTGGATTTCTTTGCTGTACTATTTACATGAAAATATCTAATTATATTAATCAAACATTAATTTAGAATCATGAAGATTATACCTTAAATCAGGATTATTGCAACTTGTATTTCTAGCTTCTACAATTCAAACTTGCACAGATTCACAAATATTGAATTATGTCAAAACAAAAGAACATCACATCTTACATTTAGAAAACTTTCATATAAAAATAATGTAGAACAAGTAACAGTTTTCTAATTTTTCATAATCTCATGTTCATTAGTTGAAGGTCATTAGCTAATCATCTGAACATTCCATTCACTTTTTTATTTCTAGTGGACCACAAGAAATTTAGGTATCATGATTTTACAGTACCTTGTTTAACATTTCACAATTGACAATAACATTGAAAATACTGTAAAATTTTCTATGAGTTTTAATAAATAGTATATACAAACTACTTGCCAAATTTGCATAAATTAAATAAAATCTTTTGCTTTAGTAAAAAGTCTTAAGATAACTGTATTATATATTTCCATAAAGTACACATTTTATCCTTACAATCTGAGAAATAAATGCAATAAGGTAAGTTACTATATTATGACTGACATGTTGAATGCATTATTAATCCATTTGTGTATTTCCATGCTAGCCATTGTTTTATGGGTTTTTAATCATCTAGATAGAAGAAGAGGTAAAATAAAAGAAATGAAGAGAGAGGAGAGATTAAGACGTAGTTATGCACAAGACCAGGCAGGAAAATGATCAGCAGACACTAAAAGTTCAGGATGTCAACATGCTGTCTCATGGCATCATATGTATTTCCATTTTAGTATGTACTCAGAGAAAAGCACAAATGAGATAAATGGTCAGAAATCACAAATATACAATACTCATTACGAAATAAAAAAAACTGTGGCCATAATATCTGCAAAATAAGGTACTGGCATTTCAGGCAGGTAATGGATATATATTTGGTATAGGCACCTAGAGATGGTAAATATGTTAGGAGAATGCTCTACAACAGAAGTAATTTCATTAAATACCTATTAGTATCATAAGTGAAACTGTCTTCAATGGAGAATTTATCCTAGTCTTACAGCTCATGACTAGAGTGAAATACTAAAACTAGATATTAGCAAAGATAGCCTTTAATAATAACATACTCTAACATATAGTGTAAACAATAGTTTTCTTTTTCTGTAATCTTTGCTTCTCTGGTACTTATCATATAATAAGAGCTCAGAGAAATTTAATGTAAAGTGAATTTATGTATGGAAGTTTGAACTTCAAAAGGCAAATTAATCTTATTAACAAAAATACTTTTACATAATGAAATAATTAAACTAATACCAAAATAAAAAGCAAGTTCATTTCCTAGGGACAAATAATTTCTACAAAAAAAAAGTTTTGATACTAGAAAAGTTTTGCCATAAGAGAAAAAGAAAAAAATTGAATGCTTGCCACCTCATTAAGAAGAAAAATAAGCATTGATATAGGAATTCTGCAGCCTTTCTCTGTGTTTGTGGAACAAAGAGTAGATTTCACATTTGCTCTACATGAGGCAATGAATAAAAGATCACAGATAAAAGGAAACCAGTAAATCATCATTTGCATTGTATTGATGTTTACTGAGGTATAAAATCCCCTGGAGTTTAGATGGGCCATCAAATTCTCATAGGGAAACGGCTTTCCTCAAATAACATTGGATTCAATGCACAGGACTGTGTGTGAGGATTGATCTAAGAAGAGTGTGGTAGAAAATTCCTAAAGAAAATGAAAACTATCCCTTTATATCCAGAGATGTGCATACTGCCTTCTTATTTTATTTTTATTGATAATGAATAATTTACACAAATAATGACTTCTTTTCCCATATTATTTTCTCAAATATTAAAAGGTGGTAATAAAAGGGGTTAGTCTGGTTTATTAAAAATTGGTTTCATGGTTTTAATTCTCTATTTTTTAATGAATTGAACATTAAATGCAACAATGTGCTATAATATTCTCCCACATTACTATTGAAACTATAAGGCAATATAAACAACCATCATTGATTTAAAGTCAATATACCCAAAGTTATTATGAATATATTATAATTTCTTAAGATTAATTTCTTCTGATGATCTCTCCCAGCACAACTAGGAAAAGCACCTTAAAACTATGACTTTCGCCATATTATAAAGATTTCTTACAGTAATTATTATGAGAGTTAATATCAATTGGAGTGTTGAACATGTGAAAATTAAAATGCATAACTGGATGGTAATTCCTTCAGTCTCTGCTCCACACTTTGTCTCAGTAATTCCTTCCATGGGTATTTTGTTCCCCCTTCTAAGAAAGACCAAAGTATCCACACTTTGGTCTTCCTTTTTCTTGAATTTCATGTGTTTTGTGAATTGTATCTGGGGAATAATTAGGTGATTTTCCTTCCCTTTCTTTCCTCTAACTATTTCATGTAGCATGCCCTTGCTCTCTCTCAATGTAATCAATTTTATTTTAAGTGTATACATGTGTGTAAATGCATATAAAAACAGAGTATATGTTTACAAAAACATATATTCATACAGGTATATACACATATACACATATTCAGCAGCAATGTATAAACATATACACATATACATTATATATACATTACATATGCACATATATGTGTATATATATATATATATATATATATATATATATATATATATATATATATATATATTTCTACTTGAAACTCTTTTCTGGGTAAGACTACTTTTTCCACTCACAGCATTCCAAAGTTGACTGTAGTTTATTCTAGGGTTCAGACTATCAATTTTCTAAACCAGCAAAAGTCCTAACTATCTAAATTCTAAATTCTAAAACCTAAGATTCTCAATATCATCATTTTACCCACAAATTAGTATAGATCTCACTCCTCTTCAAAAATATGTCTCTTTACAATATTCAGGAACCATTACAGAAAACCACACTAGATCAAAACACAGAGAGTAAAGGATCATTGTCATGCCAGACTGAACTGATTCATCCTGCCTGGGAACTTCTGCCCATCCAGCTCAGAAGTCTTAAAGAAATAAGGGCTAAAATGTGTTTTTATGTTTAATTGGCTTATAGTACAAACAAAATCTCCTTAAAATAAGATAATTGAAGGATGTGGGCAAATCAATTTATATATGTATAAAATTATATGATACGTTTAAATATATCAACAATGTAGGGAAGTTTTAATCCTTCTGGCTGGAATATAGACATGCTCTTTGTAAAACATCTTTAATCCCCAAAAAAGTAGGTAAATTTAGTATTTAGAAGGAAGCAGCCATGTTTTAAAAGTAATGTAGAAATTGGGGGCATAGAAGGTGATGAATCATAAAACAAATTGACAAAATGAGTCACAGAGTGGATGTGGCCAACTCTCAAGAGAACAGTTAGGAAAGAGTGCAGTACACTTGAGTTCTGTGGAGTTCAGTTGGTAGCTCAGTTAGTGTGGTGAGTATAGTGCAATTGAATTAAGTTCTTTCATGAGTTCATACAGTTCAGGTCAGATCAGACGAAACAATTGAAACCAGAGAATAAGACAGAAGGTAAGGATAAATTACCAGAGTTAGTTTGAGGCCAAGCAGAGCAATTCAGTGAGAGGGAGAAAGAAGTCAGAATGAAACAGTCAGAGAGGAGTTTGAACTGGAAAAGCTGAGTTGAACTAGCCAGCCAGAGTTCACAAAAAACTAGACAAGGTGAGCTTACTATGAATTGAACCTACACTAAGACAATTACTTTAGGCAAATAGAAGATTCAATTATACAACAAGGTGAGAAAAAGAATATCACAACTATCTGAAGATATTTCATGTGCCCGTCTAATTCGGTAAATTACACATATAGGTGAGATGGGGGAGAAATACAGAGGGTCAGGCGATTGAATAGAAACATGTGGCAGTGGGGGTTGGGGAACTGAAGGTTACAAAAAGTCCCAGATACCAGGGAAGCATGAGGTTCTGAGGACCCAACTGGGATGACATTAGCTGAAATAGCCAACAAAGGGGAGAGAGAATACGTAGAGGTCATATCCTACGTGGATCACATAGCTCCCAGTGATGGTTGGGGACACTCACCAATCTCAAAAAATTTAACCCAGAATTATTCTGGTTCTAAAGAAATACAGGGACAAGGAATGGAGCAGAGACTGAAGAAAAGGTCATCCAGAGACTGCCCTACCTAAGGATCCATCCCACCTGTGACAGCAACCCTATACACTCTTACTGATGCAAAGACATGCTTGTTGACAGTATCCTGGTATAGCTGTCTCCTGAGATGGTCTGTCAGTGCCTGACAAATATAGAGGTGGATGCTCCCAGGCAACCATCAGACTGAGCATAAGGTCCCCAAAGGGGAAGTTAGAGAAAGAACTGAAGGAGATAAAGGGGTTTGCAGCCCCACAGGAGGAATAACAACATCAACTAACTGGACTCCTCAGATCATCCAGGTACTAAACCACCAAGCAAAGAGTACACATGGAGAGACCCAAGGCTCTAGCTGCATATTTAAGAGAAGTGCTGGTTCACCTGATGATTAGCATGTAGAAGAATGCAAATCCTATCTCCATGTACAAAGCTCAAAGCCAAGTGGATCACGAACCTCCACATAAAACCAGATAAACTGAAAGTACTAGAAGAGAAATTGAGGAAGAGCCTGGAATACATGGGCACAGGGGAAGAGTTCCTGAACAGAACACCAATGGCTTATGCTCTAAGATCAAGAATTGACAAAAGAGACATCATAAAATTGCAAAATTTCTGTAAGGCAAAGGATACTGTCAATAGGACAAAATGGCAACCAACAAATTGTGAAAAAAAAACTACCAAACCTATATTTGATAGAGGGCTAATATCCATTATATACAAAGAACTGAAGAAGTTAAAATCCAAAAAAATGAAATAACCCCATTAATAATGGGGTACAGAGCTGAACAAAGAATTCTCAACTTAGGAAAACCTAATGACTGAGAAACAACTAAAGAAATGTTCAGTATCCTTAGTTATCAGGAAATGCAAATCAAAACAACCCTGAGATTCAGCCTGACACCAATCAGAATGGCTAAGATAAAAAAATAAAAAAATAAAAAATAAAAATTAGGTGTTAGCAGATGCTGGCAAGGATGTGGAGAAAGAGGAAGACTTCTCCAATGTTTATGGGATTGCAATCTTGTACAACCACTCTGGAAATCAGTTTGGTAGTTCATCAGAAAAATTGCATATAGTACTAAGGTCCCAGCAATACCACTCCTGGGCATGTACACAAAATATGCTAAAATATATAACAAGGACACATGCTCTACTATGTTCATAGCAGCCTTATTTATAATAGCCAGAAGCTGGAAAGAATCCAGATGTCCTTTAACAGAGGAATGGATACAGAAAATGTGTTACATTTACACAATGGAGTACTACACAGCTATTAAAAACAATGAATTCATGAAATTCTTAGGTAAATGAATGGAAATAGAAGATATCATCCCGAGTGAAGTAACTCAGTCACAAAAGAATGCACATGGTATGGACTCACTGATCAGTGTATATTAGCCCAAATGCTGGGAATACCCAGCTATTATAATTTATAGACCACATGAAGCTCAAAAAGAAGACCAAAGTGTGGCTATTTATGCCATCTTAGAAGGAGGAACAAAATACTCACAGGAGGAGATACAGAGACAAAGTGTGAAGCACTTTTCCTTTAAAGGAAAGGCCACGCAGAGACTGCCCCACCTGGGGATCCATCCCATATACAGTCCCCAAACCCAGACACCATTGTGGAATCCAAGAAGTGCTTGCTGACAGGAGCCTGATATAACTGTCTCTGAGATGCTCTGCCAGTGCCTGACAAATACAAAGGTCAATGTTCTCAACCAACTGAGCATGGGCTTCCCAGTAGGGGAGTTAGTGAAAGGATTGAAAGAGTTAAAGCAGTTTGCAGTCCCATAGGAGAAACAACAATATCAACCAACCAGACCCCCCTGAGCTCCGGGGCACTAAACCACCAAGCAAAGAATACACATTGAGGGACCCTTGGCTCCACTCATATATGTAGCAGAGGAGATCCTTTCTGGACATCCTCCAACAAGACCATACCTCTTAATAGTGCCATACCCTCACAAGAAAGCATTCAAATCTGAGTCCATTGGGACCATTTTTTTCATACAACCACCAAATGTATGGCTTTAAGAATATGAGAAAGAAAAGGTGTGGGTTTAGGCAAGTGGGTTGTGGGGAGGATGTGGGAGGAGTTGGGGAAGGAAAATCATTATCATACTATATTGTATTAATCTATTTTCTTATTATTTTTTTATTTTTCTAGACAGGGTTTCTCTGTATAACCATGGTTGTCCTGGATCTCACTTTGTAGACCAGGCTGGCCTTGAAATCTGAAATCCACCTGCCTCTGCCTTACAAGTGCTGGGATTAACGGCTTATGCCACCTCTGGCCTGCATTAATCTATTTTCAATGTAATATCTGAAAAAATATGTTTATTGTTACCTTAAAAGTTAACATGAAAATAAGACATTCTTTTCTATACAGTGAAGCAGTGTAAATCAATGAATATAATCCACAATTTACAAAATTAAAAAAAAAAAAACAAAAAACTTTTTGAGTTCCAGGACTCAGTGCTCTTTGAAAACTTGAATTACTGGTCAGAGAATGAAGAAAGGAAGAAAACACAAATTCTTAAAAATTGGTTATGGTTGGTTTTTTGCAGAGAAAATGTTTAAGGAAATGGGAGATGGATAAGCCTGAAACTATGAGCCAAACTAGGATAATTGAGTATGCAAATTAAAACATGTCAAGATGTTAGACTTTAGCAGTACAATCCGATCATAATCAACTACTGAAAATTTCCAGGATTGAATAAAATATTTCAATGTGAGTAGAAGCCAAAATCATAATTATAAGTATAATTTGTTAAATATCATTTATAATCAGATCATTTGGGAAAGCTTGGGATAGGTGAATGATATAACAAAGTAAATATTTGATTGTAGATATTTTGGCTTGTTAAATATTTTTATATATGTACTAAGCATAAACAAATATAGATGCATATTTTAGTATATGAATGGGTACAATATCAGCTTCACTGTAAAAATTATAGCTTTGCTTATGGACCATGGAACTACATAACTCATCCAAACATGTAAGAGTCTAGATCATCTATTTGACTATTTTTGAGATGGCTTAAATAAAATAACTAGGAAGTCTCTGCCTCAGTGCACTTCATACAGTGCTATGAAATTTTAAGTTAAAATTCTAGGTAATTCAAGAATAATTCTTGGGCAATAGGTTAATTTCTTTGGATAAAATAAATATTCTATAAACCATGTCATATCTAATATTGATTGGTAAATTGTTCGTCCTTTCAGTAATTTGGTAACATTTCTTTTTTTATGATAAAAATCACTGAGTATGAAGTATGTTTTATATCTAAATTATAACTAAAAAGTAGACTATATATTTGGCATGTTTAAAGTTTGTAATTTCTCATTTACTATGAAAAAAGCATTGATAATTCTCAATTAAGAGAAGAATATTCTGCAAACAACATTAGGAAGAGTGGTGGGCACCAGTGTTCTGTAACAAACAAATTATAAAAGAATAAAGCTATTTTCATTCCAATTACTCTGGGAGAAATTGTTTAATGAAGATATGACATAATGAGGATATTTAATATCTATCAAAGGAAATGCTGCATGCATTTAAGATGGCTATTTTCAAAATCATAGGAAGTAATGAACATTGGAGAGGATGCCGAAAAATGAGCATAAAACTAACATGTGATCTAGACAGCTTATTACTGCATTTAAATATATATTTTATACATGAATAAATACATATATATTTATATATGTAATTTTCAAAAGAGTAGAGTCTCAAACAGATTTTTATATTTTCATGAACATTTAGCAATAAAAGTTTAAAGCCAAAAATCTGAGTGCTTAATGGTCATCTTACAATATACACAATATTTTTACCAACATATTATCATATATTATGAGATTTGGGCCATTTTGTATAGAATGGTTACATTTTGAAGATACCAAGTTAAATATATTTAAAAATAGAGCATCATAACAGCAAAACAAGGTCAAAAATATTCAATTTATAGCAGCAGAATACATATGGGGTTTGTCTTATGCTAGAGGAGAGAATAATGGAAAATTAGTGTTTAATGTTTACTTTATACACTTATTTATTATTTATTACTAATTTTTGTTTATTTATTGTGTGTATGTGTGTATGCATGCACATATTTGCTCATGTGTACTCAAGAATGCCAAGAAATACACGTAACAATATAAAGACCTTCTAGTTTTAAGCATGAGGTTGAATCCATGTCTCCATGTTTGCCTACTGAGTCATCACTCCATCCTGGAATCATATGGCACAGTTTTAGTTGGGGAAGTTTAACATATCTGATGTTGGACATTGTGAATGATGATTTTCCAATGTAAATGTTCTTAACATCATAGAGATTCCACATTTATACACGTGAAATGATATTTAGGATGGCTAGACTTATCAATGTGTCACCACCACAGGATTAGAGTCACCATGGGGAAAAAAAAATTCCTATGGTCATGCCTGTGAAGGATTCCTTAGATTAGGTTAATTCAAATGTGAAAACCCACCCTAAATGCTATCAGTACCATTCCATGGGCTGAGCTCCTAGGATGAGTAGTAAAGATAATGCAGCTGAGAACAAACATTCATTGTTCTTGGCTTCTTGATATTAGATGCAAAATGACACATGCCTCAAGCTCCTGCCTAGAGAGCCTGTAATAATGGATAGTACTCTCAAACTGTGAGCCAAAATACCCCTTGCATTTCTATATTTGTACTATTAGATATTTTTAATAGCCACAAGTTATATCACAGACCCAACCTTAAGTATATTTATAATAATAACAATAAAATGAAGTAAGTTGAACTTACAATATAATGCAAGATTTCTTTGGAGATATTGTCTGTGTATGGAATTCAGAGAGAACATAACTTAAAATTTGAGTTGTGAGTAGTGGTGAGCTTCCATATGGGTTCAGGAAATGAACCCAGAATCTCTGGAAAAACAGGCAGTGTCGTAAAACTATGAGCTATATCTCTAGTCAAATTTTGAATAATTACCTTCTTTATATGATATGATCTTCCTATTAGCCCTTACAATAGTGTGTATTTTTAATAGCCAGTGTGTCACAGGTTATATACGATTCTTTTGTTTGAATGAGAAATTATTGTGATGCCATTATTGTAATTATCTCTAGAATATTTCTCATGCAGGGCAAAATTAGATTCAGAGTCATAATATTCTTGGCCAAATGAAAGTAATTGGTGAAGCCACTGTAGTATAGAGTACTACTTTCAAAGTAATTAATATTTCAATCTGTTAATATTTTGAATAATAGTCGAATTTACCCTTTCTTGATTAATAGAATAAAGGACAATTTAAAGATATATTTTAGATAATATTTAATATGGTATACACTATTAATAGATTTCTTAATGTAATCAATGCAAATTAAAATCCAGCCATACATTAAACATTTTAGCCTAGATTGCTGCACTGGGGTTGTCTACAAAAGGATATGAGAAACTGAGTTATCAGCAGCCACAGGTAGGCAATGTCAACTGCTTAGGCCCCTGTAGTCAACATACTGATTATTTGGTGAAATGCTATCTTACTGAGTGGAATCTGAGTTCTCAGATATTTTAAAAAAATAGGTAGAAAAGTGATTCTATATTAATTTTCAAATATTAATTATTGAAGCAAGAAACATTTCTTTTAAAATGACTTATGTGTTATTTCTATTGTCACAGTATTCTCAGACATTTGATGTATTAAAAAAATGAGTAAACCTACTCTATCTATAAACATTTGTGTATCAAAAAATTTACTTCTCATTATCAGGGATTTTACTCTTAATCTTACAGGCCCTTTGCATATATATTATGGTCTCTAGTTTTGAGTTTTAAAATTTTTCTATATGTACAACGATGTGAGTATCTATCTGCATTTATCTGTATTTCTTGAGGTTTTTTTCTTTGGCTCTATTCTATTTTTGTTTGTTTGTTTGTTTGTTTGTTTTGATGGCCATTTATGTTCTAAAAAATGAGAAGAAGAAAGGATATGAATTTGTGTGGATGGGGAGGATCTGGGAGTAATTGGAAATGGGAATATTGAAATCAGAATATATTCTATGAAAAGCTCTATTTTCAATAATAAAATTTGCTTCTGGAGAGGTACTACCATAACATTAAAAATAAATATGAATTGTTCAACAGTGCACAGAGTTTAAGTGGTAGGTACCATTATCTTTTATGACCTGAAAATTTTTATTTAGTGTCTAAGTTTAGAAATGGAAAGAAATGAGCAGAGCCAGATTCTAAGTTAGGGCTCCAAATCGAAGCTCAGAGAAGTGTGTCTTCAGTGGATGATGCTTAACAACTGCCCCAGTCTGGAGGAATAACAGGACCTCCAGATCATCTGGTCTAACAAGGAGAGGAACTTTAATCTGAGGAGCCTTTGCAATGCTGCTGTGACCTGTGTATATGGAAGGCTTGTAGGTGTTCTTTCATTCTGACCTGTGTGTATGGAAGGCTTGTAGGTGTTCTTTCATTCTTTTCTAGCAGAAAGTCCCCCAGTTTTGCTTCACTTCATTTCAGGACATGATTAAGACCTGTACTGACTCTTAGAGCCTTTTGTCCCCTGTTTACTCCTTATGGATACAAGCCATCTAGAAAGCTTGTGATACTGCCTAGCTACAATGCTTTGAACTGCAAATGACAGATATAGAGTATCCCAGATCAAGGAATGATAAATATGTATTGGCTTATATGTGGATATTAGCTCTAAGTCAATAACTAAGCTACAAAGTTTAAACCCACAAAGGTTAGGTACAGATTAAGAGACTGGAGGGCATAGAACTCCTCTGGGGGAAAAAAATAGAACACATAGATAGCTCCAGCTTGTTGAGTGAAATGGAATGAA
>LR751404.1:164598-175322 GCA_902729485.2 Mus minutoides | reverse complement strand
GACTTGGAGAATGTGCTCAGTGTGTCCTTGAGAGGTTTAAGTTTCCTTCCGTTCCAGTTTATTCTGTCTGCTTTCTGCCTTCATTTGAAGATGTGCCCATTCCCATGCTCCTGCTCCCTGCTGTCATGCCTCCCTGCCATTATGGACTCCTCCCCCTAAAACCATAAGCCAAAAGAATCTTCCAGAAGCTGCTTTTTTTATAATGGTATTTTATCATAGCAGGAAAAAGCAAACTAGAATGCTGTTTATGATCTCTGGACTGCTGTGAGTTATTAGAAAACATGTTTTGAGAGTTTGGATACCCGGCTACCTTCCAGAGCTGGGGAAATTAAAAACTGGCTTGACTCAGGGATCCTTGACGGAGGCTTCTCTCCAGCCAGACCTCCATGTTGACACCTGGTGCTGTTGCTTACATCTAGTCTGTTTCCAGAGAGGTTGATGTTCATGTTACTGTTACAAAGGTACCACTGTCCAGCAAGCAACAAAATGATTGGTATTCATAAACTGCTTTATATACTAGTAACTGTTCTGGAATCTATGGTGGAGATAATGCAGACCCATTGAGAAAATGATGGTGGTCCTGATTCTAACTACAGGTCGGGGGAAAATAACATTTTAAAACATGCTTTATTATCTAAATGTGACAAGGTCAACAGAGGAGAAGGTGGCTCTCCCATTGAAGAGATAGTTTGTTGTATCCAGTGATCACAAGACCGTGGCGCTTAGTCTCTGGGCAGGAGAAACAGGTGCATGCAAATACTTAAAAAAAAAAAATCACCATATGGTCATGAGGAGGAGGATGAGGAGCTGTAGGCATGAACCTCACTCAAGAGTTCTGTCAAAAAAAAAGAATGGGGAAGGAAGTTATATAGTTTCTGGAGTGGCTGGATAGGGCTGTGTCTGCAGTCTCTGAGGTAACCCTAACGGCCTGGCTGACAGGACACATGAATAGAGGCAGAGATCTGCATAAAGGAGGTGGGTGTGCAGCGAGCTCTGGACTGGTTGGCCTGCACTTTTAAAGATTTCTTCAATAAGTTCCTGGCTTCCTAGAGAAAAAGCAGCTCCTCTGGGATGAGTGGGGCCTCAGAATGAAAGCAAAATGAATGAAATACATGGGCAATGCAGAGGAAGGTTTCTACTCTGACAGGGGCTGGAATTCTAAATAGTCTCACACAAGATCCATGTTGTGTTGAGTGTTTGCGGACTTGGAAAGATAACTCATAAAAAAGATATTGCAAACTGTCAAGCAAACCCATATTGATATTTATTTATACTAATAGTATTACTGAGAGCAATATTTTTGAGCCCAGTACTGAGCACTGAAATACAATAAAACACATGCATGCACATACATATACACATACATGTACATACATATGTTAGAATATTTTTAAAAGACAGGCTTTTGTTTTGAATTTCTGTCTTAGACTGGAAATCCCTATGTAGTGTCAGTGATGCTTAAACTCCTAAGTACTAGGATTACAGCTGTTTGGTATAACGACATTCTAGGTTTTTATATTTTGATATAACCCAGTGAAGAAGGGTAGCATTATAGTTCTATTCCAGAGATAAGGTAAAATAAAGATACAAGGATAATCCCATTAGCCCAAGGACATGGGTGAGATAAACCAGCAGCCATCTCTCAACCTGGGTACTACATTCTAAACCTAGGTATCTGACCATACAGTATAAATGAAGTCTGTAGGCAGGACATAATATGTTTGACTTCTTGGGACATCTAATATTAGATCTTGCACATCTTAATCCTTAGTGACTACTTTTCTGCACTGCATAATTGCTTATTATCTTTCTTATTGTTCCAAGAAATTTATAGTTTTGGGGGGTGGAGAGGATCGGTTATTTTGCTTAGAATTTACCATCTGAGCCGGAGCACTTCGTAAATGATCTGGTTTGTGTTTAAAACAGATGTGTATGCACAGCAGAAGGGACTGGAACACATTCAAGTGGCTCCATTCTTTGCTACTGCTGGGGAGCACGGATGTCATCAGGGGTACGTGCAATGGGGAGTGGGTGCCTGCGTGACAATAGCGCTGCCTCTCGCTTTTTATTCAAAGCTCATTTAGTCCAGTCTTTCTGCTCATCGATTTGAGGCTGGTCTTAGAGTCTTCAGATTTATTTTAAGGAGCCAACACACTCTGCCCAGATGAGGTCTTTAAGAGAATGGCAAACACTGGTGACAGCTGCCAGGGCTGTCCTTGCTGCTGTCATTTATCTACTCCCCTCCCCATCATGTTGCTTTTAACTTAGCACTTGCTTTTCCTCAGAGGCTGAGAGAGGCCAGCTTTCATTTTCCTCCCGAGAGGAAGCTGATGTGGTGTGTGAAATGTCAAGATGCACGAAACCGTTCACTCTGTTGGTGGTTGAAAGCAACATCCCTGCATCCCACTGTGTTGAAACCAATTTCCAGCTCTGAAAAGACACAGAAAGTGGCAAGGACTCTGTTCTGTCCTAATCAGGTCTGCCTGCTACATGGAAAACAACTTAGGTAGAAATGGCAGCATGGTACGATCAGTAACAGGTTTTGGCAATGGAGGTGGAATGGCTCAATGAATGGAAGGAGTTGGGATTCTGGAGTTTAATTATACAGGTTCTCAATTCTTCTTCATTCTCAGCAGCTGGGTGAGTTCAAGTCCCGGGTTCTCTTCGTCTCTAATTCATTTCATTTATGAAATGGTGTGGCATACGTCTGAGCCCATAAATATTTGTGCTACCTTCAATCAAAGCATGAAAGACACACTCAATAGATGTCATTGTGCTGTGTTTCTAAAAGTGGTATACTTCCACTGAAAATTATGTAACTGGCTTAGTAATTTTATATTATCGAATGCTTGTGGAGGGTCTACTGTGTACCACAGCAGTTTCTGAGAGTACAGTAGTGAAGCGTATCCAGGAATCATGACAGGGGACAACCATCTGACTGGGCTGTAGATATTATCTGATGCTATGCAGAACAGGTAATGTGCCTGACCTAGTCTTGGAGATTTTGAGAAACTTTATTGTGAATATCCATACCTGAGATGACAACTGAGGAGTGAAACAAGAATCATTTGTTCATTCATTAACTGAGTGGCATTTATTCTGTGTTTAAATGCCTTTATAATAGGTGCTTGAGAAGGAACTTGGAACTGAAGCTAAATACACAAAAATATCAATTATGGTAAATACTAAGGGAGAAATGGAGCACTGTGATAATTGGAAAAGCACAGCGGGGGACAGAGCTTTTAGGTAATTTCATAGGAGATGGGGAGTTTATATGAAAAGATTCCTAGGCTGAGGCCTGGAGGTACTTAGAGTAGGGGTAAGCTTTCAAAGTGAAGGAGAGTTGGGTTTTTTTTTGGGGGGGGGTGTTTGTTTGTTTGTTTGTTTTTCGAGACAGGGTTTCTCTGTATAGCTCTGGCTGTCCTGGAACTCACTCTGTAGACCAGGCTGGCCTCGAACTCAGAAATCCACCTGCCTCTGCCTCCCAAGTGCTGGGATTAAAGGCGTGCGCCACCATGCCCAGCCCTCATGTCTACTTCTTATTTATCAAATTCTGACTTTCTTTGATTCTGCCCTCCATCTGGGCAACAGTAGATTTATTTAGACTACTGAAATATGAGTCTTTGGCCATTTGTTGATCCTCACTAAGACAAAAAGGATACACACGCCTATGGTTTGAACAAGTTTCAGAAAGTAGATGTGAATGCATTGCTGGGTCCTTAGAAGAGACCTGGAGCCCAGTCTTCAACCATCTTCATGATCACTCAGTCCTACGTTCATTCATGGAAACCTTTTCTGCCTGGCTTTGGGGGCTGAAGAGGTACGTGAGTGGCAAGAATTAGTGACAGATTGAGCAAGATGCATATATAGAGTAAGGCATGCCAGCCAAGGGGTCAAGGGAGACAAGAGGATTAGGGAAGGAGGCTAGACTCTGTGTAGCCTCAGGGAAAGTATCTTAAGCTCTCTAAGCATTTGTTGTCTGATATGTAAAAAGGGAGGGAATAATTGAGAGGAAAATCAACAAAAAATAATAACTGGTATTCAGCAGTCTCTTATGTGTTAGTTGGAGTTGTTTGTGGTAAGTCACCTAATACTCAAAGTCTGTAAGGTAAAAATAACAAGCACAGAAAGTAATGACCTCACCCAACTTCATTGTTATCATTTTGGTATAATATATCTCTCAAAAGTCTCATGGGTCAAAGGTTGGATTCTCAGCTAATGTTTTTTATTGAGAGGGGATTGGATCATGAGGGTATCAACTGCACCAACAGATTATTCCATTGATGGGCTCATAGCCGGATGGACCATTAGGTGGTGCCTAGCCATGAGAGGTGTGCCTTTTAAGGAAGAGTGTGTGCACTGATCCTCCCTTTCTCGCTGTCTCTACTTCCTGCCCACCACGAGGCAAGCTTCTTTGTTTGCCACACCCCATTCCTGTGCCTACCTTTCTGCAGGCCCCAAATCATTTGAACCAGTTAATGTGGAGTGAAACCTTTAAAGCTTGAGCTAAAATAAGTCTCTCTTCCTCAGTGTGGTTTTTCTCATCGTCATAAATGTGACAGATGGTTTACAGTGTTTTCTCTCAACCTATTCTTCTATGCCCTTTCTCTAGACACATTATTCTCAAATCAACTGTGGTCCACACAATGTAGCTTTTATTCTTAATGCTTATAATAGAGACACCATGAAATGCTGCTGTGGCTACTGGTCCTTTGAAAGCAAACTAAACCTCTGAGAGGGTGAGTGACTTGCTCCAGGTCATAGAATTCTTTCTATGACATCTGGGGTGACATCAGACATCATTATTAGGACTAACACAAGGTCAGGAAGCATCAACGGTTAATGACAGAAAGAAATTAATACTGTGCCTACCAGATTGGTGTCTCCCATGATAATCCAGCCAATGTCTCATAATACTTCTATCCCAAGGCTACTCAGTGGCTCTCACATCTTCTAAGGATTGACACCTTCCATAAAGGAGAGGCAATTCTGAATACCTGGTCTCAGATAAAGGAAGTTTTAAATGATCAAACTTGGAAAAATCAAAACGTGAATAGAAATCTTTCCATGAAACCATAGGTAGGAACGAGAAGGTGAAAAAGAAAAGGAAGAATGTGGAAGATAAGTATTTGACCTCCAGAATCATCAGGAGAAGACTCTGGAAAGAATTCTCCACTTCCTGGAGGTCCGATGGTGTTTTCTGTGGTCTTGGGTCTACCAACACTTTCCCTTTCTTTTTACAGTGGCAGACTGCTCCCAGTGTGTCTCTCCAGCATTTGTCTCTCATTACATTTCCTTTTCACTTTGATTATAATTCTTCCTTATAAAGAAGCATCTTGTCTTGGCAACCAGATTATAAGGAAGTGTCTCAGGTTGAGCATGGAAACAATTGATACATGCAGACTCTATATCCGAATACTTTATGGAGACCCCTTTCCCCTTCTTTGCTACTGTATTATAATTCAACTAAAATGTTGAGGCTGTCTGAACACACTGGTTAGTTTAACTGAAGTTCTAGATTTACATGGATTCAAATTCCCCTAAAACAATAGTATCATGTAATCATTTTGTGGTTACAGATATTCTTCAAAACCAGCTTTCAGAGTCTTTAAATCTTTGTTTCATTAATTTTGACAAGTTAATCAACTTTCTCATACCTCAGTTTTCCCAACTGTAAAAGGGGGACAACATTAATTCTTTGGGCATAATCTTACTATCAAGGAAAAGTAGAATATTTATAAAGTTCTTAATACTGATCATAGGTTCTCAATTTTAAAAAGTCATTATTCCTTACAGCCTTTATCTTAACATCATGAATGTCATGCACCATCTTATTTTCTGGGTCAGATGTTTCAAGTTCTAAAGCATACAGACATTTGCATGAAGTAGTTTGATTTTGATGTTCTGATGTATAACAAGACAGAAAAGATGTAAAAATAATGATGAGTAAGACATCTCCAGGACAGTGGTGTTCTCTCTCTCTCTCTCTCTCTCTCTCTCTCTCTCTCTCTCTCTTTCTCTCCCTTCCCCCCCTTCCTGGTAAATTGTAATCTACCCAAGTACAGTCAGCTGCACTGTTGATGTATGTCTTGGTGCTTTTGAGACATGTGCATTTAGACAACCATTAGCTTCACAGAGAATTGAAACCCATACAGCTTGTTTGTTAAATACCCAGAAAACTGATGTCCTACCCCAGATCAAAACAGCTATACATCACTGTGTTCAGAGAAAGATGCTATTAAAATCTTGAGATGTGCTTTCTTCTCAATACTGCCTGGTGACTCTGGCAGTTTTTTTAAATCTAATATATGAACAGAGCTGTGCCTGTGTCACTATATCACCTGTTGGTATTTTTCTACCTGAAACATTTGAAGTTATACAGGACTTACTATCGTAAAACACAGTTCAAATTATGGTACTCCTTAAACATTTAATTACCTGATATATTTTTCTAGTCATATTTAAGGAAAAAGCACTGTACTTTCCTAAATGGATAGTAGTTAATTTTATAGGAGCAATATTTTTTCCCTCTACTCTTATTCCCATAAAATTAATTCTGCTGATCCTGAACATTCTCATTGTAATGACTCAAGACAAAGGAGATAGAAAATTGGGGGGGAGTGCAAAGTCGGCCTATGCAAATCATTCTATTCTAGATAAATGAGTCTGAAGGAATGGAGGGCAGGTCGCTCACAGTTTGTATTGTTGCCAACTGGACACACACCTAGATGCACCTGGAAAGAGGGAGTCTGTTGAGGACTTGCCTTTAACAGATAGGTGTTCTAGGACATCTGTAGAATCTGTTCTTGCTTCCTCATTGATGTGGGCGAGCCTAGCCCACTATAGACAGTTCCATTTCTGAGCAGACGCCCTGGTTTGTAAAGGAAAGACAACAGAGCACACCAGGGAGTAAGCCAGGAAGCAGCACTTGATCTGTTTTAGTTCCGCCCTCCAAGCCTTGAGTTCCTGCTTTAGCTTCCCTTGGTGATGCCTCTATTGATCAAACATTGTGTTTTTATTTTCTATAAAACTAACCTATTACATTCCAAGAACTATTTTCAGTTCAGATGGACATTATTCAGGATCCTTAATTCTTTCCTCTCTCCCTCTTAATCTGTAATCTTAAACATCTTGGCATAAAAAAAACATGTTGATCATTTGTCATCTACCCACTAGCATTTATCATTTGCATTGCTTTAATCTTGATACCTCAGATGTCTGGGAACTGGTGACATGGAATAGGTAGTGATCCTGAACTCCTGGACAATTTGGGGAAGAGAGCCTTCCAGAGGTTGTGTATAGTGAAATAACCTGACACTAATATCTTGAATCAGGTATTTCTGAGTAATTGCTATGTGGTATAAAGAATAATAGCAGGTTCTACAGTGAGGGCACCATGGGCTTTCAGATTTTCTTTTGTCTCCCAGTAATTTACACTAGAATAGGACTGAAAACAAATGGGGATAAAGTAAGGAAAGACTTTCCCCCTGCTCACACCACCACCACCCTTGAAATTTTCCAAGGTTTGGTTAATGAAAGCCTCACAAAATTTCATCTTTACCATAAAGTCATCACAAATTCACAATCAGTTAGAAACAAGAGGACACCATTTGGAAACATTTTTCTTACTTGCTGTCCAGCAAGCAACTTTGGATATGAATAAGTGTGAAGCTTTGAGTTTTACAAAGAGTTAGATTCCAGCTGGCGTTGTGTGTGTAGAGGGGAAAGGCTTCATGCTTGGGAGATGGAAGAAATGATGTGAAGTTTGCAGAGGGCTTCTCTTGGAGTGAAAGGGACAGCCTGCGAAGACAAACTTATTCCAAGGGGGTGTGGGCACCCTTGTTTTCCCAAGGGAATAGGCTGGTCTATGACTTCAGCATAGACCATGGTCTTTCCAATCAATTCCCGGAGGTCTTGTTTCAAATGCAGATTTCGTCAGACTTTCAGCCGCTTCCCACTTCTACCAAGTCAGAGTTGCTCTTCAAACAGAAGCAAGGACTTGAGGGTTTTTTTTTTTTTTTTTTTTTTTTAATAAAAGGTTTTTGATTTTATAATTGCCATTCTATAAAGCAGGTGCTGGGTGGCCTGACATACCTCCTCTTACACTGTGTTCCTGATGAACTGGGGTGTGCACTTGATTTATGAAGACCACATAGATCTGGGAAGTGGAGCAGCCTCTTTGCAGAACTCCTGATTTCGGGAGCCAGAGAGCAGCCTTAGCTTGGCTCAGATATAGCTGCCAGCTGAAAACCTTTTATTTGAAATAGCTGGAGTCAGAGCATTGTATGGTGGGAAGAATAGCATCAATGTTTTAAGACCTCAGCATAATCTGATAGACAGAGGATCTATGTGCTTTTTGTCTTTTCTTGTCAATGTACCACCGTGTTTTCTGTCCCTCTCTTTAAGGCTAGATATATTTTCTTTTCCTGTGGGTTACTAACTTTGCTCTTGGTCTTTGTTCTTTTCTCTCTTACTTATGTTCCTCTTAAGACACAGACATCTTGAAGGATTTTCTCTAAACTCCCTTCAGCCTACTTTTCCATTTTGTATCACACCATGAAGGAAAGCAAGCAAGTCCCAATACCATCTCGCCCCAACTCAAGCAAAGAGAGGCTGCTTCTGCAAGCTCCTACATTTGCAACAGCTAGTCTCATGTTTAAAAAGGCATGTTAGGATGCCTTCACAAATCCTACTGAATAACAAAAACTGACCTCTTTGGAAGCCCAGGGTAGCATTCATTCATCCAACTCCCTAACCTTTGCCTCAACAATGGCAATGTAGGCCTAGGAAACCATTGCTACATCATATATTTTAGAGTGTGAGTTAAGGAACATAGTGACATATCTGTCCTTGATTCCTTCTATAAGATGGCAATTTTTTTTTTTCTGAGACAGGGTTTCTTTGTATAGCCCTGGCTGTCCTGGAACTCACTCTGTAGACCAGGCTGGCCTCAAACTTAGAAATCCGCCTGCCTCTGTCTCCCAAGTGCTGGGATTAAAGGCATGCACCACCATGCCCAGCCTAAGATGGCAAATCTTATGGTAAAATCCCAGGGCAGATGTTTGAGACATTACACATACAGTAGATTCTGCCATGACCTGATAACATTTTTTTCTGAGAAAAATATAATAGTAATTAGTGCCAGGAAAAACATTTAATATATACACTCCTGATAGAGGAAGGGAATAAATAAGATGCTAGCAATAGTTAAAACGTGCCATACCTAAGTGAAATATTTTTGCTGACACAGACACATGAATAAGTATCATTTAGATGTTGTTGGTAACTGCTTCTTCTACTAACTCTGGGCTCCCAAAAGCTTCATAATGGGGCTGTGGGAGCTTGTCATTTGGTTGCTGGCTATCTGAAGGCATGTGATTGTGTCCGATGGTGTGAGCCAGTGCTCATTTATTCTCTAAAGATTTAGTTGAGAAGTGTGTTTGGCTTTCCTCCTAAGTTTTATTTTTGCATTTTTGGTTCTCATATTAATTGCCATTCTTTTCCCCATTATTTCAGTTGTTCAAGTTGAGAGCTATTTATTCCTATCTTTGAGAAGCTGGAGAGAGAAGATAGCTTAACAATTCACCTCTCAAGAACCAGTGCTGAAGCCTGGTTAGGAGGCCAGGCCCTGATATCCAGCTGCCTGGGTGCAGCTTCTTGACAGTTCTGTTCTACAGCCCAACCAACTCCGCTCAACTCCAGTTTCTCCAGCCATAAAATAACTACAAATAGACCATCTACCTTGCAATTATAAAGAACAATCAAAGGACAACTTGTGCCTCACAGGCAGAGATACTAAAGAAATACCAGTTTTTCTTATCTAGGTAGCTTGGCTCATAGGCCAAGTTATGCTTTGCCATTCTGAAACTACTCCCTGCTGACACAAGTTTCCTGAGACATGGTCCACCACCATGTGGGTTCCTTCCTTGAGATATGGAAGCTCTTTCATCTGCTGGATACCTTTTAGTTGTATGAACTCTAGGCCCCACACGAACCTGGGTCCATGCTGGCTATAGAGCAGTGGGGCAAATGAGAAGTCAGTGTGGGTAGCAGGATGTTGGAGGCTGTTGCTTCTCTTTGCAGAAAGACTGTCATACGAAATAAAGATGTTCGACTGAAAGAGAATGAGAGAGGCAATGAGAGGGAGGGTGGGGAAACGCATTATTAAAAAGTGCTTGTAAAAGCTCATTGCTGAATTTAACTCAAGCTTCATAGTAGTGGGAAGGTTTGATGTGAGGAAAGTTTATTGCCCTGCCAATCATTTGAATTCCTATTTGATATAAGGGAGTTCCATACAATACCTTAGCCATCTGTCTTAGAGGAACCACAATGGACTGCATCCAGCACTCAGTCGCTGAAGGTTCTGCATCCTCAAATTCAAATCACTGTGAACACATCTGAGAAAGAATTTTGGTTAGTACTAAACATGTAGGGTTTTTCTCCTTATTGCTAGTTCCTAAATAAGACAGTCAATAACTGTACTCATAGCATTTAGTTTGTATGTGGAGCTGGGCATTTTAAGTGACCTGGATATGATTTATGTGTATGGGAAAATATGCTTATGTTATAGAAAATAACATTGTATTTTTATATGGAAACATTGACAGAGTTTGGTAGCCACAGTTTGTTGTGGACGCAAACCATGACACAAATTTAGGCAGATTCTTGGATCCCACCACTAAGAAATGCACTTATTCATATAAATGGTTAATTCTTCTCTTTTA